>JAUTBX010094980.1:0-12000 GCA_032361465.1 Lepetodrilus tevnianus | reverse complement strand
CAAATACGCTAGCCATGATGACCAGCTGCTGGAAGCTCTTGTAGGCTACAACTATTGTAACGTCAACGCTTTCTACTATGGCGGAAGCCCAGTTACAACTATTGTAGCGCTGCAAGAGCGTCGTGCAACGGGCCCCAGACTGCCAAGTGGGGCCTATTCTCTAAACAGGCTAAACTATGTTTAAGAACGTTTGGAGAATAGGCCCCAGTCATGTCGCCCCAGTCATGTCGCCCCAGGCTGTGTGAAGTACGCACCCACGGCAGGTGGCTTGTCCAGCAATGTCCCGATGAAGTACGTGTTGTCCTCATCCCAGTGGACCTCGGAGTGCTGGATCCGCAGTGGGGTCAGCTGTGTGATCTCTGCCAGTTGGACGTAAGTGTACCGCAGGAAGATGTTCTTCATGGTCTTCAGGAAGTCATCGGCGGAACCTGGAATCAAAGAATGATAACTGTTATGTATCATACAAGAACCATCGGTTATAGTTTCAGGGTCACGATAGTTATTTCAACTTGGTTATTGTGATTGGCTGTTTGGTATCCGGACGGTATCGTCGAGTCTGGATAATAAGCCACACATGAAACCATGGAAACTGGGACAACATTTGGTCGTCAAGCACCAAACCGTCGCGGTTTTCGCAGATTCGATTTTTGAATCGGTGCAGACTCGTTGAACCATCCATGACTAATGGGTAGTTTTTTTAGGCCGATTTGATATGCCACACATCTGACTACATATATTTTCATCGCCGACTACGTATTTCCGACCGTCAGGAGTTGGCATAAAACGAGCGGTAGGACGATTCAGTTACACGGGCATTTCTCAGGAGACCCGTCATTAATGTTTTCTTGGATGTATGGAGTAAGGTCTAAAGTCAGACCACAGACCAACCTGGGAATGTCAGCTGGAAGTCCAGTTTCTGCTGGTCTGTAAAGCAGGGCGTTATATCGAAGGTATTGGAAAACAGATGAACATCCTCCTGGTCAAAGTTGAAGAAGTCGTACACGGCTTCGAAACCGCTCTGAAATGTACACCATGTACTGTGTAAACACATTACCGGTACGCAGGTTATCTTGTTAATCATATCGTATAGTTATAGAATGCTATGTAGTGTCTATTAAGAATTATAGGTGAACTTAATTCACCATATGCATTATAATATTTATGTTACCAAAACTCAAATGTAGCAGAAACGTTGTGAAACTAAAGTTAGTTAACGAAGGGTTTTCTGTCCAGATACTGAGCAGTAACATTGAAATAAGGTCTCAAATGCTTGACGGAAAAACGTGCGATCTATATATCTTCTGCAAATATGTTCGAATATTCGAATCCTGTTTTACAATTCTAATACTCGTACTTTAATATTTATTCGCGAATATTAGAAAATCTATTCAGCTCTAACTGACACTGTTACTCGTGGTGGTAATTCAGTAGGTATGGTAATTGTGGTTTGAAAACATCAGCTCCGACACCCTTGTGGAGTAGGGGTGGGGGGGGGGGGAGAGACGGCTTAGTTGATCCAGCCCACCCATTGGTTTCTAAATAAAGTATAACAACGACGAATGTGAAGACATGGGTACATCCTGGCATCCAGTGTCTCGTGACGATGTGCAGACTGACGTATTGTCTTACATTTGGCTCGTATATCAGTAGTCTGACTGGAGTGTTCGGGTTGTTAGCGACACTTCCGGTGCTGTCGTAATTCTTCCAGTCCGGCTGTGGTGAACAAAGCAGGGTAAGCATGTAATACCAATATGACTGAATCCTGTTCACAGTGATCTTCCGTATGATTGACCATGTAATACCAATATGACTGAATCCTGTTCACAGTGATCTTCCGTATGATTGACCAAACCAAAGTATGACTTTCCTCATATCGAGATCACATACATAATGTCATGTACACGTAATAAACGACACTAAGCCACTTGAAGGTTTACTATTACATTGCATTACAGCTATAGGTGATAATTTTGGGCCAACATGGAAGTCAAAATATAATGTTCAAATGACTTGGCTTACATAAAAGATCTATGCATCTGCATTCTTGTATTAGCATCACTCCACGGCAAAGGGGGAAACATTGAGACCCTTCGTAAACAACTTATTTGGAACAAAGCATCGATATCAACACTACGTATACATGTACACGTTGTTGTTGTTCTCTCAGTGTGTATGTGTGTGTGTGTGTGTGTGTGTGACTCTGTCTGTGTGTGTGTGTGTGTGTGTGTGACTCTCTCTGTGTGTGTGTGTGTGTGTGTGTGTGTGTGCGTGTGTGTGGGTGTGTGTGTGCGTGCGTGCGTGCATAACTGTGCATAACTTACGGACATGAAGTAATACTCAAATGATACGTTTACGCCCAAAAGTCCAGCATGGTTGTAGTTTGTTTTTAATGTTGAGTAGACATCGCACACAATCCCACGTGCGCTTCTCTGTGGAGTAACAAGGACACAATGATGAAGCAAACAACAATATTTTACACTCAAGATGTTTGCCACAATAGCTCTCTCGTTAGCGACAAATCACCATGAAGAGATCGTTCCGAGAGTACTTATGATTTCGTAGTAGAAATGAGAACGTCATGAAACGACACCATGCTATTAATAAAAAATAAAACAAACAATGTCTAAAGTATATTAAAATATCTCAGATGTACAATATTTGTTGGTAGCATAAATATGGCTTTTGGAACTTTTTGGAACTTTTGGACAATCTTATCATCTCCGTGTCACCAGATAAGCACTCGGACTTGAATTCAATGACAATGTGTCCATCCTTTATATTCGTGACCCATCCATTCCTTCGTTTCCATAACTGTTACTGTACGCTTTCATCCTCAGGATATAGCTCAAAGCTTATATGTGGATTTGTGAATTAAACTGAGTTGAGGCTGAAATCATAATCACTTTGCTTACCCGTAATCTCCGACCATAGGGGCCTATTCTCGAAAGGTGTTTACGACCGTACGACAATCTTAAACATTCGTATAGTAGGCCCAAGAAAATGTCACGCACGTTCTTATACCAAGAAGATCGGAAGAACCTGTTCAGAATAGGCCCCTTGGTGATGTTCTAAGTCAATCTGCGCGGACAGCATAGCGTCACGTGATCACAAACCGGTGGTCATGTGACCGGACGTACCTGCCCGGAGTAGGCGTAGGTGTCGTCCATGAGGAAAAGCTGCTCTGTGCCCTTCATGTGGTAGCCGCTGTAGGAGGTGTTCCGGCTGCTGGCGTCCCAGGTGGTGGCCTCGATAGGGCCAATGGTGCAGTTCTTCAGGAAGTTGTCGATGACGTAGCTGATGCCTGATAGGTGTACACAAGAGAGAGACATAGATGTGTTGTTGATGCATTGTACTGTACCAATGTTATATGTGTCTTCAATAGAGATATTTCAACTGAGTGTTATGCACAATGTATGTGTCTGTGTCTGTTAGACATTAATAGACACGTACCTGTGATATGTATTAGACACGTACCTGTGCTGTATATTAGACACGTACCTGTGCTGTATATTAGACGTACCTGTGCTGTATATTAGACACGTACCTGTGCTGTATATTAGACACGTACCTGTGCTGTAGTCGTGGATCTCAGTCAGAGGGTTGTTGCTGTAGTAGCCAGAGTTAGTATTGCGGTAGTCGAACCGGGTCAGTTTGAGATCGTGATCATACCAGATCTAAACAACAACAGTCAAGCATGTGCATTATGCAGACATAACAATAGTAGTTGTATATGCCAATGCACCTTAGATGTACAATAAATTATTCCCAATCAGAAACATTGCAACATAATATTCAAGTCTTTAAACATAACGTCTCCTTACTGTTATATTGCAAAATAAGTAATCCTCTAGGTTCGATCGTTAGTGTCAGAAAAGGAACTTTAGTGTGCTCTGCTTGTACAATACACACAGGAAGTACGTAAGTTACGACCTCAATATGCTGTTACACATGGACGACGACACCATACTTACATCTATTTCCATTACGGTTCCTTGGTCGACGCTCGTGATCGTCTCTCTGTATGAGTAGGCCTGCTTCAACTGGGGCATAGGCCTGGTGTGCTTCCTCCCCGCACACACGACGCCTTTAGGTGTCTGGTGGGAAAACCAGCAATAAAGAGTTCACGAGTTCTACAAGCACTTCACAACTTCCTGCAACTAGGCAAAGCATTGCAATGTCCTAGCAATCTGTTGACCTCAATTACTGTAGCTTCATTTGTCAGCATTAGCATGGGACATTTGCATCAAATTCACATCAGAATGCGTAGACGTAGATACAAAAAAAATATTAAACAAGCAAGTAACAAATATACCTATCACGTCCAAACATCATAGTGTTAATGTGACGGACCTTTAGTTATTCATCTTGGACAACTATTAGGGGTCTCTCTATATTGTAAATACCGCACCGACAAGAGCATGAGGCTGACGTATTCGCATTTTGATTTGCATTTGTGTTACCTGGAAGACGCTATCATCGGGGACTCCTTGTTGAAAGCCAGTGAAGTCGTATATGTTATGAAACTTGGAACCCTTGACGGGCCCCTTCTGTGTGTTGTATCCAGTGACCACCGCGCGCACGGGTATCTGTGGGATCTGACCAGGAGAGGTCCAATTAGTCACTGAAACAATGGAGTGTAATCAGCTGCTGGTCACTCTTCATCTAACAATATTAAAATATATCTGTCTCATCCAGTCAATGTTCTAAATAATTCTACGTGGATTGAGCATGTTATTGAAGGTCTGCATTGGTCACCACATAATGCATTGCACGCATACAGGTCAAAGTTTACCTGAGAAATAGTAGTCCACTGTGAATTTAACGTTGGTCCAGGATTGGCAGGACATCCAATGATCGCAGGGGATTCCCCTGACGGTTTGCACTCCCTTGTAAACCTGTGTATCACATTATATGTACATATAGTATAAATTAATAACTCGTAGAGGCTGGGTAGCATTGCATTATAGTTGTATACCGTGTTCGAAATTACTGCTGGCCCGCTGGCCCGGCCATTTCTCACAATGCTAAAGTTTTTTGTAAACATTTGTTATTTGTATCATTATTCGGGCCAGTAGTTTTTCAGCGGTAATTTCTAACACTGGTTCAACTTGTATATGACAATATGACATCTACGAGTTTTACCTACGATGATATGCATTATAATTACCAGTTGGTATTTAATATTGTATTGGTTGAGTATACTTTGCATGGTATTAGTAGTAGTTATTTAGTATGGTGTTGCACACCCAGATCGACCAGGGCAGAGATAGAGAGAATGCCTTAAACAAATTGTTCCGCAATATATATCTATGTCCACCCACACAGATGCTTTGAGTCCTAGTCAATCTACGGTGGCCTGTTGACTATAAAACTTTAAAATCTCTATGAAGTATAGCTCCACTATAGTCAATACATCCTGGGAATAGCTCCATGGCGCCACGAGTTATACTGCTGTGATGGCCGATACTGTGGCTGCAGAACCGGCCGCCGCAGAACCTACCTGGCCATATTTCTGTGAGAACTTGAGAACCGACGCCACAGATATGTGAGACAAGGAAGCGTCCCCCAACAGAGCGTCGTCTTTCAAGTCGGAGGCCACACTGTGGACGTCGCACGTCTGGTCTGTCATTTAAATAAAGTTGAAATCGGGTAAATACTAGTATCAACTACTACTCGATGCTAGTATCAACTAAAGAGATATCACTTGATATGCTACAGCCATATCTCACGTGGAACCTATATTGTGTGTTACTATCAAGACTGCACCAACCGTGGATGTGATAGGTCTCATTGGTCTTGGTGTTGAGTATCAGGGAGACAACCTTTCCTTGACGTCTGAGGATCATCGACGACATTCCTGCATTGGTGTCTGCATACTCGTGGGCGGAAATGGTCTCCATTGTTTCAGTCATGGTAGCCTCGATATGGACTTGGAAGGCGGAGGGCAAGAACACCGGCAACCGTTGATCTGTGGTGAAACCAACGTTATGGTATGTAATCTATACTTGTAATAGCTTTAACCGACGTCCACAGTGTTTGAGTAAAGTAATTCTGGTAACATGTTACATCATTGGAGTATTCAGGACATGGATTATCTACCTCGCCTCAAGCAAAGAGTTTAAATCCTCAAGACAATTATGTACCACCTCTTATGCTGTACCATCTATGTCTCATTCTGTACCACCTCTTATTCTGTACCATCTATGTCTCATTCTGTACCACCTCATCCTTTACCACCTCTCACTCTCATCCTGTACCACCTCACTCTCATTCTGTACCTTCTAATTCTCATTCTGTACCACCTCATCCTGTACCACCTCTCACTCTCATGCTGTACCTTCTAATTCTCATTCTGTACACCTCATCCTGTACCACCTCTCACTCTCATTCTGTACCATCTCATTCTCATTATGTACCATATGTCACTCCCATTCTGTACCACCTCACTCTCATCCTGTATCACCTCTCACTCTCATTCTGTACCACCTCTCACTCTCATTATGTACCATATATCACTCTCATTCTGTACCATCTCATTCTGTACCACCTCACTCTCATCCTGTATCACCTCTCACTCTCATCCTGTACCACATCTCACTCTCATTATGTACCATATATGTCTCATTCTGTACCACCTCATCCTGTACCACCTCTCACTCTCATTCTGTACCTCATTCTCATTCTGTACCATCTAATTCTCATTCTGTATCACCTCATCCTGTACCACCTCTCAAAGGCATGGTATACATATTATGTGACATACGGTTAGAGCCTTATTGCAGTTTGTTATCATCAATTTAATAGATCAAAATAGTTAAAAGTCTTCGTATGGAATTGTATTTTTTGCGACGTCGCTTTAATTCGTATAATTTTACCACAACTCATCACTCACTTAACATTAATTTTCGCCGACAATACCATGCATGCAGGTAATATAACTACTGGCAATAGCTCCTACCCCAGACCTCAGCCCGGGTACCCACCCACTTACCATTTGGCCCCACTGTGGCAGCAGTGTTTGTTGTACACATAGGAGTTGGATACTGGACTGTTTGTGCACCTTGCGCATGCGTAGTTAATAACGCAAGAACACCGCATATTAGTAACTGTAAAAGTAAATAAACAACTGCTTTACTGGTTGCAGAAGCGGTTAGATATTATTAACAAAATAATAACCAATACATAGGGATTGTGTATGCAATTTGTTATTATTATATAACCAGGGCTACTTTTTGAATGGTGTACTATTTTCTATTGTTATCTGGTATTATAATATGTTGAAGTGAACAAACTCCGAAGCAGGCATAGGCTAACTAGAAACACAAAGTTATAGAATGGTGAGTTTGCGTCACTTCTGTAGAGAAGACATATTCTCGGCAGTATCCGTGAATGAATGATACGATACGTTCATACATCTATGGAGTATCAATATGATAACATGACACAGAGTTAGGGTGGTACTACTATTCGACACTGGAACTCGTACCATTACACGAAACTCTCTGCTGTTTACTGACAACGGTTCTTTGTTTGTACTCTCAGATATTCTGTATAACTGATACATTCCTTGGAATGACGAGATATACTTCGATAAACAATCTTACCTTCATTTTATGCAACATTAGAGGAGTATCGTTCAGATCACGTGGGAGTTCAATGTGCATTTTCATATCTGATGTGTGATATCTGCTGTATAGCCTATGTGTGATAACATTGCCGTATCAGAGTCATTGTGACTGATACTGATGTGAAAAAATGTCTCAATGTACCGCCTTGACCAGGCCCAGAGATTACGAAACAGTTTGAGTACGAGTTCTTGCTCAAGATCAATTTGTTTATGGGGTTTTGTGAACAAAACATTTGGTTGAGCATGAAATCGGTTTTACAGTATGTATACATACGCTCGTTCAGGATAATGACATTTCTATATCTTCTGTATAACACATAATATTTGAATAATTTGGAGATAAAACGCTAAAATAATATAATAATAAATAATGTACTTCTGTTATTATGATGCTCAACGTATGCATTTGCTATATGTTCTCTATTAATACACGTGCTCTCTCTCACACACACACACACACGCACACACACACACACACACACACACACACATATACATACACAAATGTATATACATGTACACACATACACGTATCTAGGTTTGTGGACAATCTAGAGTGATATGAATGATAGGTCCGCCAGTAGTAGATTGTTATCTAGGATCTCGGTGAACATCGCTATATGTGATACGGAAACAAACAGTCCACAGAACCCGTCCCTATGAAGGTATATATATTGTCAACATATGTTCACGAGTATATTATTTGCTATTCATTAATAAGTACTTGTAGAGTTTGAGGGACAATCTAATGTTACTAAATTGTCTGTTCATTAAAATGTTATACACTCTGGGTTCGGTACTTCTAGTCGGCTGAATTCTACAGTAAGGTTTCCGTATGAAAATAAGTAGCGTTATTCACTGATGGTCTTTCCTATTTCCGACAGTCCAAACTTCCCGACTATGTATTGTGGGCAGCTATCGTCCATTAGTGATAGCTGTGCTCAATGAAGAAATTACAGTATAAATGTAACCTTCCTACGTCTATAGTCTAATGTTGACATCGCTCCACTGTGTGTGTGTGTGTGTGTGTGTGTGTGTGTGTGTGTGTGTTGTGTGTGTGTTTGTGTGTGCGTTTGTTTATGTCCACACTCATATTTAAAGCATTAGCAACTCTCATGGCTTGAGAGTCGAATCTAATTAATTCGTCATATTACAATTGTTTGTGTAATATGTTACTACATATCAGACATGAAACAATATCTCATTTTGATCCTTTTGAATTAAGCAGTAATTCCACTAATTGTAGTCAGTGTATAGCTTGCGTAACTTCAGAATTATAATACGAGCAGGATGGTTTGTCCATAGTATGTTGCTTGCCGAATTATTCGGCAAGCATTGATAGGTTTACAGTTCTGGGGGCTGTTCATTCTTATGAACTTCTTAGCCTAATAACAGTTCGTAGCCATACTATGAGAACCGTTAAGAACCGTTCTTAGGCTAATATAAGAAGTTGGTAAGAATGTTTCGAGAATAGAGCACCTGAAGACTACAGGGAGTTGAATGTTGTCAAGTGCAGTTTCTATAGTGGTCAATATTGAAATACATCGGTGATTAATGTTTCCTGATTTAGAGTAGCCTACATATATTACTATATGATACCATTTACCGAAACTACATTAGATGATCGGAGTATTTTAATGTGTCGTGTTTCAGGTCCTGTTACATCCTGGTCACTTTCTCCTGCTCCTGTACGTCACTTCCGGTGATGGGGCCCAGTTCTGTAACTCCAGCGCGACTGTTGGGCCAGGAGGTAGGATAGATTGTCTAAGCTCTACTACAGATTACCGATATAGTCCTAGTTATACTACAGACTACAGAGAGTCCTAAATTTAGTTCTACTGCTGATTAATCGGCAGACATACAGTCCTAGTTCAACTACAGCTTACAGACATACAGTCCTAGTTCTACTACAGCTTACAGACATACAGTCCTAGTTCTACTACAGATTACAGACATACAGTCCTAGTTCTACTACAGATTACAGACATACAGTTCTAGCTATACAGACTATAGACAGACAGTCCTAGTTCTACTGTAGGTTATAAGCAGACACTTAGTTCACACCCCCGGTGTGCGTTCAAAGACACAAGGGCTGAGTAAGCCGCCTACCTAAACTGGTTCTATGTTCTAGTTCTCCTGCAGACTATAGACAGACAGACCTATATTAGTTCTACTGCTGATTAATAGGCAGACAGACACAATTCTAGTTCAAATGCAGATCCAAGACTCCCCGGCGATCTGCCCAAAACATTCCAAGTGACGATTGAGGCGGCCATCGTTGACAAGGGTAAATCTACGGTGGGCAGGGAATACTTTGATCAGGACTCGGGCATATCTGTTCTCCAGACTGGAAGAGACTTTTACATGGTTAACAGAAAGACAAATGAAACATATCATATAGTAGGTGAGTACATAACATGTTCAGCACATCATCACCAATATATTACAACTTACTCTAGCCGGAATCTCCTCAGATTGTCTGTAACATAACTATGTGTTTTGATCACCAGTAACCTGGGAGATATAGTAACCGTGCCTTTAATGATTGGTTGGTATGCTTGATGTATTGCTATAAGCCGTCGCTGTAGGAATATGCCATTCATACGACTACAATATTAAATAACTCAAATTAAGTCAATTTAAGAACTGTAAACAAGAGTATGAAAAACATTGACAAATAATACGCAAGACTAAAATATAAGTAGAGAAGTAAACCATTTGTAAATTGAAAAAAATTACAAACTTTGAAAAATACAATGATAATATTATGATAATATCCAAATAAAAGGTGTCATAGTTGAATGTCCTATAAATAAAGATACAAGAAGAGTTCTAGGAACCTAGCGTGAAGCTTGAGACTATGCGATGTATAAAACATGCTGAAATGCAAATTCCACAAAGTCAAGCAAATCTATTCTTGATTTAAGATAGAAACTGCACAGTCACTCAGGGAATTCAAGGTGGGCAGGACTTCTTATTCGGCGGAGGGTCTCTAGGTAGAGGTAGTGGTATGCCACACTCCTACACCACAGCTTCTGTGCTCAAGTTCGCGCAGCAATATGGGGAGGTGAGTTTGCGGGGTCTGGGGATGAGTGTCTTGTCTGTTTTAGACGAGTAATAAGAATGGCTGTGATTGGAGAGATTAGACAGGCCTGTGTGCTTGAGAGGTATGTCTATTAAAATAATAATAATAATAATAATAATAATAATAATAATTCAATTGATTTATCTCCAAGTTCCACACTTAGTATGCTCAGTCTGAATGCGTGATTGCAGGTGATAGTTCTACATCTGGAGAGGTGAGACATTCCTAGTCTGGTAGGTCTTAGAGTGACTATAGGAAATAATGCTTCGTAATAACATTTGTGTGGTAACATTGTCTTGGTAATTAGGAAGCGAACCTTTCTTCGTGTTATTGGGGAGGAGATTGTCTTAGTTTGTTTTGTGAATATGAGACTGTCTTGGTGTGATTGGGGAGCGAGGTTGTCTGGATGATTGGGAGGTGACAATATGAATGATTGGGAGGTAATCTTGTATGGGTGATCTTAGTAAAACACAAACATAATCCAGTATGAGATGTTTATGGTCGTGAGTTGTTGATGTTAACAAAGCGGCATTTCCATTGGTGGACTCGTCGCAAATGGATGAAAGATTCCCGCAGCGACGTTAAACTCCATATTGACTCAATCACCATTGGTGGAGTTCTATCCAGCACGATCTTGACTTACAACCCGGCAACGCCATCTGTTATCGCGACAGACACTATGCCTGTACGGAGAATTGAACACTTATACAGAACCTTATAGAGAATAACTATGCTGAACCCTGTCTACAGGTGTACCTGGGTCTGACCACAGTCCGAGGAGTTACCTGTGCCCACTGGCAGTCCTGTATGTCCTGGGACTATGTAGGAGCCAACTTTACCCTGGACTACTACTTCTCAGGTCAGTGAGATGAGAGAGATGCTTTGTGCCAATGTTTTCGATTTGTGTATAATTTTAAATTTTTCAATTTCTTTTTGTATTGACATTGGTAAAAGTGCACATTTGTCAACACACGTAACAAACCATAAAAAGAAAGCAAAAGAAAAAAGCCACGATTACTCATGATGAAGTAGATACATTTGCCAGTACTACTATGTAAACAGTAAGACTAGCATCACTTTCTGTGTGCATTTGGCGTACTTCCGCAGGAAAAATAATAACGTATCAAATTATTATATGACTGCAATGAAGTTTAAATGACATTGCAATAGAATGGCTGAAATATGAAGACACGCTGAGCATCACTGGCTCATACAGGAGTATTAGCATTTAACCTTGAAGAAATTAGTAGAAAGCTGAATTTTTCAGCATCACTTCATAAAGTCATAT
>JAUTBX010094869.1:0-12000 GCA_032361465.1 Lepetodrilus tevnianus | reverse complement strand
TTGTAAGGTCAGCGCTTTTTATTGTGGCGGGAGCCCAGTTACAATTATTGTAGCGCTACAATATTCTGAGCAACGGGTCCCAGTATGCCAACTTATAACATACTATGCATAGTTGGGGTTTCGAGGATGGGGTGCTCCGTACTACTAGTATATTCGTAAGAACCTGTCGTAATACTCTCTAGCGTTGCTAAGGACGAAGTGAAGCTATGCATGTGAACGTGTGGCGGGACAGCCACAGAGACGATCTTCAGGCAAGGAAGTCACGAAAGGATCAAGAGAAAGCCAGTATATCTCAGAGTTAATCCGTGCCAGACACATGGCGGAATTGGACACCGACAGAGACACTTCAACACTGCAGTTGTCCCATAGGTTCTGCACGTTTTGCGTTGGTGGTAATAACATAAATACCAGTTGCTTACTTTAAAAAGGCAGGAACAAAGCTGTAGCGGTGACAAGAAGGTCTTGAAATAATGACATAGTTGCGGCTATTTAGAAGAATAATACGTATTTCCTGCACGGGAGGTACTATGATGAGACACCACTGATCTCACGGGCAAGAAAACAAGCAGAATAATGTGAAAGACGGAATGATTTACAGCAGGGCTACATGCTATTCCAAACACTATCCTTATGACAAAAACGACAGTTAGATCCGTGCTTTGAAGTCTTGTGATTGTCTTGTGCAACTTGTGATTGTCGTACATGTGCAACTTGTGATTGTCGTGTCTAAGTTGTAATAAGAATTATGTTGTCCAGTCATGTTATTGTTCAATCACAGCCAAATGTATGGGTACTATAAGTATACATAGATTACTTTGTATGCTAAAGCTACCTATTTTACATACTAAAATAGAAAATGTTGCAATTATTTAATTCTACTAAAAGTAATTATCAAAAATTAAATTTTACACTATTTCTTTTTGTCTTGAAAAAATACAAATGTAATATTATGTCTACAGAAATATATGCTTCTTTGATAACACCCAATATCCGTTGCCTGAAATGTGTCATCACCTATATTTTATTTGCAATAAAAAAAACCCACCTCATTAACCAAATAATAGCTAATATTCAATACATGAACATGCATTTTCACTAGACATCCATTAACCGCTTAAACGTTACGGCGGGAAAGTAAAACACCACCTCTTCGTATGTATAAACATTCCGATCTGATAACAGTTTATTTCATTGATAGAACACGTTCAATGTGAAATTAGATCCGTAGCGCATGCCATACGCGGAGGGATACATGTAATCAATGATCATAGTGATTTATAAAAAGGATGAACTTAAACCTGATATGGTCATGAGATAATGACTGGTGCACTTGAACTAAGGGAGGTAATTGCTGTGTGTACATTATAATACATGAAAGGTCTAAGGTTTCACGACCGCATACCGAGGTAGTCCTTGGAATCTAAAATTAAATTGAAATTGCCGTCAACGTCTTTGATAAGAACTAATCTGTGGCAATACAGATATCATCCTTGCTTTGTCGTTACCAGATAGCGCTCACAGGTTTCCTGCAACATTCAGTGTTATGGATGTTGTAGGTTTCCTCCTGCTCAATACTGACAAGCCGTGAACCGGAAGTACAGAATAAGTTTGACGCCATTTCCTTGCAATAATAAAAGCTTGGCGTACGCTTATAAATAGCAGCCCCCCGTTTCACAGAACAGTCGTAGCGCTACGAGAGTCGTAACTCCTTAGCTAACGTACACGAGTTACGACTCTCGTAGCGCTACAACTGTTCTGTAAAACGGGTCACTGGCAGGACTACAGCTTTCGGCCATATGCAGACCCTGGGTACCCGGATGAGGCTACAGAAGACCGACCCTTTCGTAAATCGCATGTTAGAAGACTGTCAATGATTGCACAGCAGTCTGACACTATATAACCTCAACAGAGTTCATCCTTCTGATGAAACACCACGAGCCTATACAACTCAACAATAAATGAATAGGTGTCCTGTTCTTGCATCCTAACAGTATAATACAGGATCCTAAAATAATAAGACAGGATCCGGATAGGATAAGACAGGATCCTAACAGGATGACAGGATCCTAACAGGATAAGACAGGATAATGACAGGATCATAACAGGATAAGACAGGATCCTAAAAGGATAAGACAGGATCCGGATAGGATAAGACAGGATCCTAACAGGATCAGACAAATCATGACAGGATCCTAATAGGATAATACAGGATCCAACAGGACAGGATCCAACAGGAAAATACAGGATCCTAACAGGATCAGACAGGATCACGACAGGACATGTTAAGCTCTGGTATCCTTATTTTATTTTGTGCATCCACGTTAGGTCCAGACACCTAACAAGAAACCTACAAGATGTTGTTGTGCACGTATTAGGTCTTGGAATGGTACGGGTTCGATTCCTGGTGGAGCTGTAGTCCAGCAAGTTGTTTTTTTCTCTCACGCCAACAGAACCTCCGAAGACCTCGTATCACTGTCAGTAATCATGTACCAGACCATGTAACCAACACGACGGGTGATTAGTGATTCCGCTCCAAATACGTAGCAATGAAATATTAACCTGCAACTGTTACACCAAGCTCCGAGGGGAGACATTCGACGAGGAATCAAAGGGGGAAATTTAAAGGAAGGTCGCTCGCTGGAGGCTGTCTCGCTGCAGGGAAAGGTCCGATTTTCAAAGGTCTAATTAGTATGGGAAGATGGTCATATATTTGTTATAAAACAACCAACTGAACATAACACGGTAAATTCTTTAATAGATCGACTATTAATCATAGTATAGTTGTAGAAATGAGGTACTAGTAATGCAAGAAGGTAATATACATCATTTAGTTGTACGCTGGCAATGCATCATATCGTTACGATGACAAGAGATATAACACCCTTGTGCAGCATCAATATACAATACCATTGCATAACGTCACTATTACATTTAGTATATCTCTGGGGGGCGAGTCGTAGCACAAAGGTTGAACTTTGCACAAAGGCCCCGAGAGACCGGCATCATTGTTTGCGAAAGTTACCTTTCTGTTCAAAGCGATATTGATAGAATGCACGGTCTGCACCGTAACAATGCGGATATCATCCTTTGTCTGCCCTATACTGGTAATCCATGATTATGTGAAAGAATCTTAAAAGCGGCTTTAAACCCCAAATCAATTAAATCTAAACAATATATCCTTACTTTTCATCGTACCAAAAGGACACAAACCAAATTACATGTACATTTAAACCATAGCGTAATTCGTATATTGTTCACGTAGCAATAGCAATGACACAAACACAGTCGTTCGGGCACAATAGGGACAGTAAGTCTCGTCAGGGTCATTTCCGGTGATAGGATGAATATTTCGACGGTAGCTATGAATGACATATGAATCGTGACGTTTTAATGTGAGGTCACAATGGAATGTCGTCAAATGTGTAGCGCATTTAGGTGTTTGACCCGTTTATGTCACCGGATATTGAATGAATCTCGGGCTATCTCGTGTCAATTTACGGTCCCTATACTTACTGTAGTGTATTTATTATATCTAATAATAATTTGTCTATAATCAACTACTGAACCTAGCGTCATTTACATGCTAAAACTGTTTTTCCCTTTCCAGTTGAGGACACAGATCAGAGTGCATTACACTAGACATTAATCCCGCACCTGCACTTTATATGCTATATCTAGTTGTTGATGTGAACCTACCCGCGTCTCTTAGTCACGAGAGGAGGAGGATACGCCATAGCAACTATTCCGAGGTCTGAAAGACAGGTGCGAATGCTTGAATGGGTAGCGACCGGTAAACACACGTGAACGGGGTCATATCGCTGCAGTCGTGCAACCAGAAACGCATACGCATGGAGCAAACCATATCCGCCCAGGATTCCATTAAGTCTGCACATTCCAAAATACACTAGGGGGTAGTGGTGCTATTGTTGACATGCTTTTGTGGTTGATAGTTTGATATAGCGTACATGGCGTATGGTGTTTACGTTTAGCCAAATAAATGATTAAGGTATATTGATGAATGTTAATGTCATAAAGAACGTTGATTAACAAAATTGTGGACAAAATTGGTTTGCACTAATTCATACTGCACGATTTAGTTATCATTTGTGATCAAAGTGATTTGAAATACAGTTATGAAAATACACGATTAGTCGACCTTCCAAAACTACAATACGGTATATAATAATTTACATTCTCAATTACATATTAATTGTATGCCGCAAAAGATAAATTTATTTTAAAACTAAAATAATTTTACAATAATACATTAAACAGTTTAGTGTTGTAGTGCTCTCTTTTGGGAATAACATATCCTAATGCACCTATTCATTTCAATTTAATATCAATACCCCGCCTGGTAATAATTTATTATGTTTATATTAAAATCTAATTTATTTCAACATTGTAACACCCTACTTATACATTGTATATTGTTAATAGAATATATAATTTATCATAATATATCCATGAGAATGATCAATTCAATACTAATTGCATATACCACCCCATACAGTATTAAACAAACACCTCTTGTAATATCCTATACATCTACAATGGTACATTCCGAGAACGTCTTCAAGAAGAAAATATATGCTGATTCCACCAGCTTATGGCCTGAATGACAAGGATAAGCCATAGTTTTTTACTATAGACAACATCAATGTACTAATGATCTCTACATATCTAGTGTGTTATAGTATATTTTCCCAACCACATCATCATGATCAGCAAGATTAAGCAATTCAAAGAACATGGGCTTCTTCAATCAGTGCATACATAGATTATAATCTATGGTGCAAATGACTGTGCAAGGCGTTACCTTGCTTATACAGCCTTTCTCATAATTAATACACTCGTGTCTAATAAGAAAACATTGATAATCTGGTCATTCTGACACCGAATAGTGCTGTCTATAATATGGCAAAAGAACGAATGTTTGTTGTATAGTGACAGGGACAAGTATACATGTACCACATTTGTGTTGGATGCCACTAGCAACGGTGCTCAACACATAGAAAGCGCATAGAAAAATGTGTTGATTACCCCGAGAGGACGGATGTACGTGAATGTTTTCTAAATTATCGAAATGTATCTGTTTTTTAAATTATTTCAGATTGTGTTTGTTCCCATGATATACATTGCATTAATGTATTACTTAATTGGTTTTTATTTTTTTAAATTGTATTTTGTATAATGACCGAGTATTGAAATGTATTTTAAAGTTCTTAGTCTAGAATAATGAATGATATCAAATCTACGCATAAATCCCGAATAATAATACTAAAATTCCCATATCCTCTGATTTATTGTTAAATCTGTCCATCATATTTAACATGTTTATTTATTTACCTTCGTCATGGATTCAAGCTACGGATACGCCTAAACAGCGTCGAATACGTCGATTATAGATTGCAATTAGGAACTGGCATGACCGGAGAGAAAGGAAAACAAAGGACCATGGGTTGTTTACACAGTTACCGTAAAAGGAACCAAACCCATTGCTTGCTAGCCAGAACAATAAAACCCGCCTGCGTAACGAGCTCTTTCCTCAGAATGCTTTAATGACTCCGTGTATAGTTTATAACCACGTTGTCTATGCTCTCAAATCTGCTCTAGAGATGAAGTATCCGTATTGTATGTTAATATCGGGTGCCCAAGTAAGGCAATTGTTGCGACAACGGATTGATTTTCCCTGTCCAAAGGTTACATACAACTGGTTCCAAGAGAAAGTCGTCAACACAAATCGAAAATTCATCGAAGCGTCCCCAAGCGATGGACGTGACAAATCATGCGAATGAAAGGACGTTTTCAATGATTCTATATGGTTGACCGACAATGATAGAAAATCTCTCTCGTTTTTTGTTTTACCCTTTCTCCTTCCTTTCTCGCAAAGCTAGGACAGTCCATGGGTTCATATTAATACAATAAATGTACCATCATGGAAATGTAAGACAAAAACTCAGAGATTCATCATGGAACTTCAAACAGATTTCCCTTAGTGGTCAATCGTTGTGATTCAGATTGTACATTAGACAAACCCTCTGATCTCATACGCGCTCCTAATCATACAAGGCCAAGAGCTGGACATTATTATATCTATTGATCTATAAACTGGTGTCCGGCTATTACCGGAAACGGTTTTGACACGGCTTTGTAAGCGCACACACTATGCAAAAGCTAGTTCATCCTTTCACCCTTGACTTTAGAGTTAGCTCAGAAGCATCGACCTGGTAAGCTTATAGGTAATAACCTTCCTGTTCGGTGTGCCAAGTACATTAAGCATCGGCGGCAGGAAACGGTGTACGATACATTGGATGCCATTGTCATCTCTCGGAGATGTGGCTCTTGTTGTTCTTACTTCCGGTTGGACGGCCATGGCAACGGCCTTTAATGCGATTCCGATTCATGCCCAAACGATAATTATAATACATTGTCTCCACCACCACCACCACCACCACCACCACAATAATTCATTATACATTAATGGATATTTGTTGTCGTCGGATCATTAGCGAATTGTTTAACGTTGAGGATTCTGTGAGAATTAGATAAGCCAATGCAGATGAGTATGTCAATCGTTCACTGTTTTGATTTTTTATTGTATTCATATTTTTGGGCATAGATTTTTTATTTAACAATCTCTAGAGGACTGTGGAACAATCTCAATCGTAAATCAATACTAGAAATGACGTATGTTTGACAACTAATACATCACGACTTCACAGCGGTTTGTCCTGCGGAAACTGTTGCACTATGATAACACTCATTTCCTGGGAGTTTCCTTACTAAATGTTCGAGCTATTCTTTATTATTTATGAAAACATCAATTCATCGGCGTTCAATAAATGACATACTCATCACTCAATATAGCATGATTGTCAGCGATATCTTCATAATTCACAGGCATAAAGTTACCGTTCTGTCTTCGTTAAGCGTTGAAAGTAATCTAAGCGTATTGACATATCTCATTTAACAGTCTGTTTCCTGCATTAAATTTGGTAGGAGCATTAATATTCCGTTCACAAAGTAATTAAGCCTATCTACTCTGAAGGCAAAGGGAGATGTCAAGTACGTTAGGGATACGCTTAAAGTATGCACATTTATGCAACTTTAGTAATAACTGTATTTTAAAACAATGTATAATAAAACATGGCTAATATGCCTTAAATGCTAATTACGGTGTTTATTGTGAAATGTATAGCTGGCATAGGGCACCCCTGGCATAGCATTGCTAGAAGGTCGTTCAACAGGAAATTAACATGTCAGCCAAGACATAAATTCTTATTCTCGGTACGGGGAAAACATTTAGGAAGAGTCGAAAAGTCATTAACGTCATGATAGCGAACAATACTAATTTGGCGATGGTTCAGTTCCTATAACTGTAGGTCCAGGTCGTGAGTTGGAAGTCTGCCGTGTAGCTAGACGACATAGTGTAGTTCTCTGGCGTGGGAACTTAGTACAGGGGGAACACACCTGTAGAACAGCTGGAACAATATTTATAAAAAGGCCTAATTAAAAGTATGCAAGTGGAGGGGTGCCTCTTGGGGAATGCTTGCAAGTTGGTTTTTTGTGTGCGTGTGTGTGCGTGCGTGTGTGTGTGTGTGTGTGTTTATCTGTGTGTGTGTGTGTGTGTGTGTCTGTGTGTGTGTTTATCTGTGTGTGTGTGTGTGTGTGTGTGTGTGTGTGTTTGTGTCTGTGTGAGTGAGTATGTGTGTGTGTGTGAGTGTGTGTGAGTGTGTGCGTGTGTGTGTGCATGTGCGTGTTCGTGTGTGTGTGTGTGTGTGTGTTAAATACTAAAATACAGTTGCATTCCAGCGTAGCTGATTTCAACAGACTAGTCTCTTCTTGTGATGAATGTGTCTCACAGCATGGAGAGCAGTAAATGTATTTGTCTGCTTGTGCTAGTCTGGATTTCTGCTAGCTCACTTGGAACATCAATGTTGCAGTTAACAAGGATATCCCACTCAGACACTTTAAGCTGACTCTAAGCTGACTCTAAGCTGACTCTAAGCTGACTGTTACCAGTTATGCTGAGCACCAAGCAGGGGGACAGCAACTACCATATTTTAACGTCTTTTGGCATGACACAGCCAGGGTTTAACCCGCTGACCTGTTTCCGCACGCTGGGCAGATGCTCTAAACTTTACACCACAGATTTGGTATAAATGGTACCCTGGACTGTAAATCAGTTATATATTGTACATTTGCAGCACCCGAATGTATGTAGTATGCCAATGGAAACAGGATATGTTCAGCATTCAAAGGGTACACATTCCACATGTACAGTGCCACCCAGGAACATGTCGCACCCTGTTCACCTCAAGGTAGTGTATATGACAAGGAAAATGACATATAAAACAGTATCCCCAAGAAAATATTCTCTCTAACAGACTCCCAACATACACACCACCCAAGACACCCTACTCTACTGATTGTAGTATTCAGTCATCATAGTCATGGACCACCTTATAGGCAGAGGATGATCTCAAAATTGATGTAGCTTTCCCTACTGATTCCTGACTATCAGCTACTGTTCATGTGTATAGTATTACTAGTATATACCCTGATATACCGACATAAAAAAAATAGCAGTCAAAACCAGAGGAATCATTGGGCACCTGATGCCTTTGGCTCTGAAGTCAAAACATTATACCATTACGCTACCACCTAGCCCATACCATAGATACATCATCTTCTGTCAGAGCATCTCACCTTCCTTTCATCGCTGCCCTTAAGAAGCATCAGACCACTGCGACTCCTGACACTGCCACCGTCATTGAAGGGTCCCACCTGGTCCAGCTCTGGGGGTGGTGACACAGAGCGACCCCGGGGATCCACCCAGCTGTAGGCCTGATGTACGACATGAGTCCCAGGAATACGCCCCACCCTACATATGCATAGTTCCAGACGCTTTGCAGCTCGGATTATCTGAAACACGGGAGAGACAATTTGAATAAATTGCATATGACTATTAAATACATTTCTTTTAAATATAATACTAAAAATATGAATGTTTCAAGTATTGGCATATTGCATATTCCATTCAATTTTTTGAATATTCAATTTGATTGTAACATACAAAACGCTCATCTTAGTCGTTGTCTGAATCAATGACTTATCTGTGATACACGTGTCATTGGAGCTGAGACCTTAATTCATAATAATTATGTAGCTGATTTTCCAATCCAATTATGTAACTGATTTTATGTATCCTGATTTTCAATGAATAAATGGTGCACATTATAGATACTGGCAGCAAAATAGTAAATGTGGCATCTTTAAAGCAACAGAAGAACTGTGGCTACCCTACTGTCTGAGCCAAATGGTTAACCCCACTGGCCGAGAAGTAGAATCCCACCTGGTTAACAGTGGTTATATAATTAAACGTAACTACTTTGGAACACATACGGGTACCTCTGTAAAAGCTAATACTGTGCAGCTCTTAAAAGAGGACGATTAGTGATACTGTTGATTCTAGCACGATTGTGGACTTCATTGTCTGGCTGGGAAGGTGCATTGTATAGCACCTCAAACCTATTCCAAGAGCATCTCCATATGGCACTGCACTGTGCTTACCCGTAACTCTCCCTGCGGTATGAGCCACAGGTACTGACTGTTATTTAACATTCTCCCCACTGAAGGCAACTACAGATGCCCTAAAGAGCAGTGCACATGTATCATCCAGCAGGGAGAGCGTTACGGCATCTCTGGTCACCTCTAGAATGTGAGACAACATATTTTGTCCACCTTAACCCTTTCTCTGCTGGATTAGGCACATCCATTGCTCTTTGGGGTATCTATGGTTGCTTTAAGCATTGACAGGGTTAAACCATCAACTCTTTCCCAAGCTTAAAGCTTAAAATGTTCCTCCTACCTTTGCGGCTTCCACGTGAGTTATCTTCTCAAACGAGATCTCGTTCGCCTCCGTGATGAGATCTCCCGGCTGGAGACCCTGGTTCTCTGCAGGCCCATCCTCATCCACCGCGGATACGTAGATCCCCAGACCATACTCCACACCTCCGCGGATCGTGAACCCGAAACCTTCCTCTCCCTGCGACGGAGCAGCGATGTAAACTTTCAAAATTTCACCTTTAATTTCGGATTTCGAAAGAGGTCCGAGTCCATTGAGTTTCGACAGGACCTGTTTTGACCTCCCTCGAAGACTCCCGTGGTTGCTCTGCGGTCTGCTCTGCTGTTTCCTGTACACCGCGATGTCCGCAGCATGAGGACGATACAACACAGGACGCGGGAGTGTGCTGTAGCGCTTACCTCCCTTTGTGAGGAGTTCAAAGGCTTGGAAGTCGGCACGGGGGATAACTCTTTTGACAAGAGCAAACAGCTGCCTTTTCTGAGGCGTGTTAAGAATTTTCCGGAGGGCGTTGACGAACTCGAAAACATCCCGTTGGTTGTTGTACTGGTTAAGGGCATCCACGAAAGCACTAACTTCCTGTTCATCAAGGTGAACCGTCAACGCTTCGTGAAGGCGGCGTACGTTCACGGACATGGTTTTGTATCGAGGGGTTATCTCCCCCTGGCGACGTTTTGTTGTTGTCATGTTGACAGCCGCAGGTTCACCTCAATAACATGAATAATTACGGCATCTGAAATAAATTAAACGATAATTGTAATGGAAATAGACCATGTTTGTGCTTGCACATGAGCAGAACATGTCAAAGCCACATTTTAAAATGTCAGCTTGGCACTATATCAAAATGATGCTTCTCTCCAAAGATCATGCTTTTACCTAGTCCAGAATCTAGACGTCTATGGCACCATATGCATTCAGCTCATATGAGTGACTAGAAGAAGCCAATGAAGACGATGTAACTTTGTCTAGCTTTTACCATACTTTGAACAATTTGTGAGTTTGTTAGGACTATGCTGCCCTACTACCGGTATGCCACTGAAGTTCTAGAAAGGTTGGAGCATGTCTCTACTGGACAATGTACCTTTAAGAAAGATGTCTAAGCCGTTGAGCTTATGTTTATTTTTTTTTCAAATTCATGTACCGTAGTTGAAAATATGGTGCATGTTTCAAGTTCAGATTTAGAAGTTGAGATTCTGATGCTTTTTCAAAGACTATTCAAATGCTTGTGACAAATTCTGTGATTATTTCTTTTCAAAATAATTTACAATCTGTAATTGACTCAAAATTTTATTATATTAATTGCATCTGTTTATCTGTTGCAATAAATGTAAAGCATGGGTGTATTGTATCATCTCAAATTCTGTTAACATTATATAGGCCTACCACTCTAGGTAGTTTATATAAAGCAAAGTTATAACTTTTGTCGTGATCAATTAATTTAAATATTATGTCTATATAATTAATATAAGGCATTTCCATTTAACTTCATCATGAGATATAGAGTATTAGTTGAATTGAGATTTCTGCTTTCAAGATTGTTTAACCCTCTCCCTGATGGATTAGGCACAAGCACTGTTCTTTGGGGCATCTCCAGTTGCCTCCAGCAGGGAGAGGGTTAAATAATGTGTTCAGTGCACAGCTTGTCCGTTTATGCCATGAAGTTAAGCCTGGGAGCACCAGCTGGTACTGACTAACCACTGATGATAATAACACAAAGCACGGCAGACAGTGGACATCATGTTGGAAAGTTAACCCTTGCATGGGTATTGATAACAAGAAGGTCCCTAGCATTGGTTTGAACCCAGGACCATTGGTTCCATAGTCGGATGATAAATATCTTCTATAAGAGGTCAAGGTCATATTTATGGTTTTCATTAATCATGGATCAATATTATATAACTTTGTTGATTTATAGAATGTAAATTTAACATACTAGTATGTATTAAATTGTTAGGACCATTGCAAAACATTAGTCCGAGTTGGACATTGGTGAATATTCATCAAACATTTTTTTTCATTTTCTTATTAGAATTTACATCATATTACTTTTGACTGTACATAGTCCAGTCGCTTAGCTCCAAAAAAAGCCATGTTTGTGCACTTTTGGAAACAAGCACCAAATTTGGCACACA
>JAUTBX010094758.1:0-12003 GCA_032361465.1 Lepetodrilus tevnianus | reverse complement strand
GTAACTGGGCTCCTGCCACAATAGAAAGCGTTGACGTTACAATAGTTGTAGCCTACAAGAGAGTCGTGCAACGGGGGGCAGGTCGATATAACACATTGACCCGATGACACACATATACAAGTCTGTTGTCTCACCAGTCCACCGGTTGTCCGGTTGATGACAGACACTGGACACCGTTACCACTGACAGCCTGGATCAGATACAAGCTCATCAACAACCAAATCATAGCTCCAACACTTGTCTAACTATGCTGCACTGTAGTTAACACTGAGTGACTCAATGTATAGTAGGCCTACCCCCGTGGTATGATACTAGTGCATGTCAACTTCCGGGTTGCCAATGACAAACAAAGCATAGGGCCTACACCATCTCTGATAGCATTTAAATCGGGCTTGCACGTTTTGTTTTGTTGTTTGTCACTCTAGAATAGTATGCAGTAATGCTTTGATTGATGTCCTATTTTTTTTATCGGGGAAATTCTACTTAACATCTGTATAAGATTTAGCATGTGATCATGAGAAAGATATTCTACGACAGCATTGGTGTGGGGATTTTATTCACATGGAACTAAATTTAGAAACAGGGATTTACTTTGGTTATTTTAAAAATGCTTCATGACGCATATTTATGTGCATGTACGAACCGGCGTAATTTTAACCGTAACTCCGATCGTAGCAGCTAGTATGACTAGTAGTAGTTATAGTTTGGAGATGGGGTTACCTTATATCGGTCGCACACTAGCGATTTCCGTCGCAGACGCGTCGCCGATTTGCGTCGGATTTCGATCGCCTAGTCAGGCTAGTGTGCGGTGCTCCAAATATCAAAACATGCTAGATAGTGTGCGATCGGTCGGCGAGCCTAAAAATCGCAATCGCCGTCCACCGCACACTTACGATTTTCCGGAAATCGCTAGTGTGCGGCCAGCATTAATTACCGCTATTTCATAACAGTGCAGCACTGCATAGTACAATATGTGTCATGCTCTTACAAAAGCGGTATAAACTGTTCAAGTGTGCGAAGAATTCCAACTCGTTTCCATGTATAATTGCATATAATGTACAGGGAATGTCGTGTGTATACGCTGTTATATATAGGAGATAATGCATGTGTGTGTGTGGGTGTGTGTGCATGTGTGCGCATGTGTGTTTGTGTGTGCATGTGTGTGTGTGTGTGTGTGTATGTGTGTGTGTGTGTGTGTGTGGACGTTCTTAGGTAAATACATGTATATCTATAAACAGCAGTTAATAATTGAACATTTGATAAAAACAAATTAATTTATGAGTTAGTGACGATGGTAGATATATAACAGAATAGATAATACATTTGTTATAGATGGATATGTCAGGCTTTCGTATACCTGGTTATTGAAATTAATCTAATGCGGTAATATATTTGACATCTTTCAGTTTTACCGAAAATGTAAATGTTGTATTTCAAGCGAAGGTAGCTATTGGATGTGCGCCGTGGGGTGTTACCTACTCTACAGGGGTGAAACATATTACTTGGAGTTACGTGCATCTATACCGTGCATGAATACCTGTGATTATATGCCTGTAATAACCATTATTCTCACATTGGTTCTTCAACTTCATTCTTCTCATGAACCAATGTATTAACTAACGATGATGTCAATAGGAGATCGCACTGGGGTATCGGGAGAACTCTGAGATCGCACTGGGGTATCGGGAGAACTCGGAAGTCACACTGGGGGTATCGGAAGAACTCGGAGGTCGCACTGGGAGTATCGGGAGAACTCGGAGGTCGCACTGGGGCATGGGGAGAACTCGGGGGTCGCACTGGGGGTATCGGGAGAACTCGGAGATCGCACTGGGGGTATCGGGAGAACTCGGACACTGAAAAGGCCAGCAAGTCCAAGTTGATCACGTGACTCCGATTGAGAGTACACAACTCAGTTAATTAATTTTTTAACTTTCACAATGTACCCCGCTGTGGTAGTTCAAAGTACTTCCATGCCAGTGAATGTTATCAGCATGTGCTTATAATGTCACTAGTGGTAGAATTATTAAGAAATCTTAAAACCACGGCTTCCTGATTGAGGCAGAGTGAGAGATGAAAGAGTCTCGGAAACTAGCCAACGGAACGAGATGTTTCCTCTTGATTATCGAATGATTCAATCCCCCATTTTCCGAAATGTCGACCTTGAGAACAAAACCTGCACTTCCTGCGATGTATAACATCCGATAATTGAACATAGGTATAGGTCACATTCAGAAGAGTACATAGTGCTCCCGTGGTATTGATATCAGAGTCGTATATCATTAAATAAATCTCTCCGCAGGTTTATTGCATTTGTTGAACTCTTCCGAGAGTGCAAAGTTGCTAAACAATACTGGAGGTTCCTATAGGCATACTTGTATCTATTTGACGTCAATGTATGAATGATTCCTTGTACCTGGCGGCGATCCAATAACAAGCCAAGTTCCCTCCCTTTCATGAAGAGGAACTGTCATATGGCAGCCGGCATGTACTCAGTCAAATAACCGTAACATCTTTGCTGAATGTTCCCAGAGGTACCTCCTTAGGATTCAACACGACGTTTAAGGGGCCGGTTCAAAAGTCAAATATAGGAATATATTTGTTTGTATTGCATATAAAATGATTTTCCGACGTGTTCGCATATTCACCAACATTTGGCTGGAAATTAGGCGATCTGTTTCTTGTGGGAGGAGAAACCGCGATAAATACGTTATATGATACGTTATGCATGACCAACTTGTTGCTGGTTGTTGAAACTAATGAAGGTGTTTATGTATGTACTATTTACACAATGATAAATTTCATCAAAATCTTCCATTTCCATAAAAGTAAAATAAATTGGTACGTTTGGGTGGGTTTCTCTGAGTCGAACATGCTAAAGTACATAATAGAAGAAATAGTCGCACATTGTCGGTGTAATTTTGCAACACACATATTCTATGTGTATAAATATGAATAAATTATAAATATGATATTATATACATTAGGCCCTACGTGTTATTTTGTTAATGACACAAGTCCCTAATCCACTTATGTGTATGCTATTACAGTAACTATAGGTACAGCTATTTTAACATGTAGTATAAGTAAAGATGATCCAATCAATAAAGAATCACGCGAGGGCACGTGCATATGTGTGTGTGTGTGTGTGTGTATGTGTGTGTGTGTGTGTGTGTGTATGTTTGTGTTGTGTGTGAGAGTGTGTGTGTGTGTGTGTATGTGTGTATGTGTGTGTGTGTGTGTGTGTGTGTGTTTATTTGTGTGTGTGCGTGCACTTTCTAAAGCTGCTTTAATGTTAGATAGATCGAAATTGTGAATGCTCTCATTCTCCAAAATAAAGTTCCGGTATAGGCCTACTCAAATTTAATTAGTTCACATCACGTACATTGGAAAGTGCTATCCATTATCCCGCACTATATGTTTTTGAACTGATCCCTCGCAGGATAACCTTACTTTACTGCCACCTTGCTTTCCACCGACTCTTCTAAGACAATTACCTAAATGAGGACTTTACTCGCTGTGACAAGATAATGAAAATGGACGCCCCATCTTAATGAACGCTACCGTTTCCTATTTAAACACAGCGTGGTGCAGTGGGGAGTTTGGGGGAAATGTGGAGGGGGGAATCCTTTATAGTTTAGCAGCGTTCCTGGCGTACTGGTGTGTTACAACACACTGTATTCACTCCAGTTCCAATGACCTTCTTCGTTAGTTACATTATGTTTATTGGAATATTGTTAGTGCGCGACCTCCGAGCTCCAAGCTGCGTCAACACACTGCATCTGTGTTCAGAGTTCATCATCCGCAGACACCGTTTTTCTAAGCACTCTTATCCGCTAAGAGACCATAGAACTTTCTTAACAGTGTATTAGATATCTGCAAAGAGAGCGCTATGGTCTCTTAGTGGATATGAGAGCTTTGAGAAACGATACCCAGGTCTACTAGAAGCATACCAGCTGGTCTACGCTTCACGAAAGGGGTGTATAATTACGGTTTTACGTGTAGGCCTACTCCGTGCTTTACGCCCTGATATACGTCCGGCGTAAATATATACCTCTGTAATGAAACACAGTCCGGGAGACTACGTGTAGTACAAAACTATGCGCTATGTCAATATACAGTACGGATTAAAAAATATATAAAACAACAAACAAACAAACCTAAAACAAATAGTGTACGATTAATTCAAGGCTACTAGTACGTTATACGTTATATAATACATTACTAATACGAGGGATATCATGGAGAAAATATATCTTTTTACAAAAAGGAATTATATATTTACAATATAAATAAGCAATAGCTAATGGAATTGCTGTTTTTCTGAAGACAGCAGAAACGATGACAAAAACTTGAATACTTGCAGTTAGTATAGGCCTACATACCAAGTTAGACAACCTAAAACGGCGTTTACCCGTAGTGTGACTTATTCTAAACCTTTTGAATGGTAATTGGACCAGATTCTATTGTACATAGTTGTATCAGAATAGGTAATAACCCCGTTAGTGAACTTTGACGTATTCAAAGATTACCTTGCCATAATGTGTCATAATATATCTAACAGTACGCTAAATGTAGTAACTATTTCTAAGTGTATCAAAACAATAACAAATACGAGTGAATCTAAATGTATACACATCATAGCCACCTCCTCTTTATACACTTACTTTATTAGTGCATACATTATTCGTTTGATTTCCTAAATCCCGGTGCACGTGGAATGTATTAATCATAAATTGCTTACACCGCTAATAAAGCAAAAATAAATAATTTTAAAATGTAAAAAGGAAAAGAGAAAAATGTTAACAGCTAACAAGCATTGCTATCGGTACATACACACTGGATCTGCTTTAATAACACTTTTGACACAATTCCGCCCTTCAATGAAACATTCCAATCCCAGTCGATTACGATACTTATGAGTTGGGCGCCACTTTTAAACGATAAATATGAATCTCAGACTGTTAATTATGGATAATAGTTACACCAATACCGTGTTTACCTTTCTCAGAAATATATTTATTAATGCGAAGCGGTTTCCAATGACAACATGGCGCTTTCACGCCCACTTGTATCGGTTTGGCTGCTGATTCGGCTGGCGGAGAATCTCGACACAGTCTCATCAGCGATATTCCAGAGGTGCTCACCTGCTGCTTCGATGCAAGGCGGGCCATGGTTTCGTTTGATTCCGTATCTGCAGCATGCGGAATTAAATCCTCTTATGGTATCACGTCATCGCGCGCCATGGCACCTCGAATAAAGCACGTATGTGTTAGTTTCGCCGTCTACTTCCTGTCATCTTTACGTGAATCGGAATAGAGCCGTGATTTTTTTTAAATATAATTCACGGTTTACACACAAGTGTCTGAAACTTCGTGTCAACATGTTTGCTGAAGAGTACGTGGACATTGACTATTTCACGAACTTCACGCGCTTTAACGACAACGATACCTACATTTTCGAAGACAACGAAGATATCCCGACCGTTTATACTCCGGAGACTAAAATAGTTCCCACTGTCTTCTTGTTCATTTTTGTGGTTGGACTTATTGGAAATGGGCTTTTGGTGTACATCGTTGTTCGACATGCATCAATGAGGACAGTCACAAACTGGTACCTCGTGAATTTATCTGTGGTGGATATCTTATTCCTGCTAGCTTGTGTTCCTCTCACCTCTGTGGCGTACGGATTGACGGACTGGCCTTTTGGAGATGCATTATGTAAGTATATCTGAACTAGTTTTAATCAAAACAAATAGATATATGGGGTTGTTTTTAATGCATGGTTAAACTATATGAATACTTAAAGTAAATGCTTTTGAAAATAAATAAATTGGATGTGATGTTATGTTATAGCATATTTGAAAAAATCATTACACATATCCATACGTATTATTTGCTCACAGATATATGCACAGATATATGCACAGATAAGACCGTTATAATACTTTTTTTAATTTTTACTCAGAGAAGTTTACCCCAGATAGTATTGCAATGTTCATGCTTGCACGCAGCTTATTTAGACTTCCTGGAGGCAGTTAACTATTGAACATTTTAAGAAGTATATTTTGCAATTATTTCTGAGACTTTGTTACATAGCGTTGGACCTGCGAGGTTCATTTAACGTGATAATACAATAATATGCCGTACGATATACTCCCGACCGATGTGATTTGATAACAGTTGTAGAAATAAATAGGTTACGGTGACTGCGTTTACCGTTATATTTGTTTATACTAAAATAAAAGAATATATGTTCTTAATACCACTACTACTCTGAACCAGCTTTATATTGGGCATTGGAGAGTGCATAGCGCTGTGTTTACATGCAGTATTCGTCATGTTCATGACAGACAAGGTCAAACTAGCCTGTGATGAATGCAACACCTGCATTTATCGTTAGTGAATTTGGTTCATTGACAGATTTCAAGTTCGAAAACGTCATTCGCCCTACAATATTAGTCCGGCAGGTGCATTACAGTAGTGTTAGTGAACTATGAATACCCGATTTGTTATTTAAATGATTTTGATTAAATCATACAATTGATGCGAGTATAATATTAATGCGAAACATGAGACTGTCGTATTGTCGCATTTAATTGCTGCGAATTAAAGGTAAGTACCGGTGAAAGATAGTGTATGGAGGGGATAGACATGTTAGACATGACCGTTCGCATTCTATTGGTGTCGCATTTACGTCTAAAATTAGTAACGCATTAATTTCGTGATTTGCAGTATATTATTTTATTTCTTCTTTCCGCCTAATAATAATTAAATAACGCATAAATGTTGCAATTATAAATCAGACAATGGCAGACACATTGTTAACGTGTAATATTTCGATATATAGTTTAATGACGTCAACATTTTATGATTTACAGTATGCGTTTTCAAACCATAGACACTAGTATCAGTACCATCGTACTGCATGTCAACATAATGTATAGGCCTACTATCCCCGTTCACATGCACACATGTGTATGCATGAGTATTTGTATATATAAGTCATGTGAAAATGTGCATACATGAATAAGTTTGATCATGTAAACGCATGTGCCTGTACGTGAGTAAATATACTGCCATGTGGAATTTCAAATAATTTGCACCTAGTAGGGAGCACATGTAAATTAACTTTTATTTACGAGTACAAGTATTGCCTGATTATTTCAGACTATTTCTTGTCATGTAAATTTGCATTCCTGAGCAAATAAAGTTTCAAGAAAAGAGCACACCAATCTCTTCTAAATAGCAGCCCCAATAAACACAATTTACTTGATGCTTTCAACTCAACTCTTTTAATGCCAAATCAATATACCGGTATTATCTAATTCTAATTAATTAATTGGTGCGAAATAAAACTATAATAGGGTATCATGTGCCATTCCACAGCGCAATGAGTGGGCTTGAATTTGGTATAAAACATGTTTTAATATGTTTCATTATATTCAGATATCGTAAACGAAAACTTTGTTCTTCTATTTTATTTTAAATGCAAAAATCTCACGAAATGGCGGCAATCTTGAATTTATGAAAGTAAAGATCCAATTATTTTCATTCCATTATCTTTAGCAAACCCTCCCCTATACAATACACTACACTAATCATTACCTTCTTACATAGTATTCTGCAAAAGACACGTAAATGTCTAGACGTCATATACTTTTTCATTGGCGGCCATCTTATTTATACTAATTAACAGGCTTAAGCTACTCATCTGAAAGAATTATCACATTATGGACAACTACAGGCCTGCTTTTCACGAAAGGGGTGTATATGTACGCCGGATGTATGAATCAGGACGTATTGAACTGAGTTAAGCCCAGCGTAAATATACACCCCTTTCGTGAAACACAGGCCATATGCTTACCTCTTCCAAAAATATAACCGGATGTTGCTACCTCTGATAGACCTCTGGCACATGGACTATTACTGTTATCAGTGATATCTCGTATTCATAATTGATTATTTTCAATCTATCCGTCCCCTGTGCATAATACTCATACAGCATAGGTATTGTATTTCATAGTATGTGTTATTCCATACTGGATGTGTGTTACGGACGTGTTTGTTTTATTAAAAGTTAAGACTCGAATAATTAAACATTTTTAATCTTGAATTATGTTATACTCAGTATTCTCTCTCTCTCTCTCTCTCTCTCTCTCTCTCTCTCTCCTCTCTCCCCTCTCTCCTCTCTCCTCTCTCTCCTCTCTCTCCTCTCTCCTCTATCTCCTCTCTCATCTCTCTCCTCTTTCTCCTCTCTCTCGTCTCGCCCTCCCTCTCTGATATCTACCCCCTCTCTTCCATGTGTACCCCCCCCCCCCTCTCACACATCCCCTCTCTCTCTCTCGTATTTATCCTCTCCCTCTCTATTTCATATATGACCCTCTCTCTCGCTCTCTCCATCTCTCTCTAATATATACTCTCTCCCTCCCTGTCTCTGCATTCCCCTCTCTCTCTATGTCTCTCCCTCCCCGTTCTCTCTAACATCTACCCTCTCTCCCTCTCTCATATATACATACCCCTTCTCTATATATCTCTTCTTTCTCTCTCTCTTTCATATCTACCCTCTCTCTCTCCCTATATCTCTCTCTCGTTCATATCTGCCCCTCTCTCGCCCTCTCCCCGGAGTCCCTCTCTCTCTTTCATGTCTACCTCTCTCTCTCTCTCCTCTCTCGCTTACTCTTCCTCTCTCTTTCCCTCCCCGGCCCTCCCTCCCTCTCTCTCTCTCGCTCTCGCTCTCTCTCTCTCTCGCTCTCTCTCGTATACGGCTATTCCCGTGACAACGATTGTTTATTGTTGCAGGTAAGATTGTAAATTACATCATGGGAGTCTGCCTGTCAGTCAGTGTGATGACGTTAGCCGCCACCGGCCTTGACCGATATTATGCCATTATACACCCTGTGAGGTCAAGGACGTTCAGGTTTGTTTTACTTCGATATATTTTTAAAACTTTCTTAAAGGCATACTATGGTTAACCCATATAATAATCTAGCACAGTTTTACCCGAAGATAAATGCATTTGTTTTGACTACACAATGTCATGATGTTATACTACTTATTCTACATGTCTCACTAGTTATTAATACTTTCATATTTACTAATTATGTATACACGACGTGGTCGTGAAAGGATATTTTGACTATTGAAAATTTAGATTTTACAGTAAATTACCAACTGATTATTCGGGATTTACTGGAAATGTAAACTGCAATGGAATTATACCCATCCTACAGCGGTGAAATTATAGTTGGAAGTACACAAGCGAGTAAGTATGCTAAGTGCATGCACTTTGCATTTTAAACTCCAAATTCGGTCCAAAACGACAACTTAATCTGTGATCGTTTGCCTTGAACCCGTAACAATGATATAAATGCATGCTTTAACTATTTTGCTCAGCTGTTAGTAACACCATTGACGTTTTGTGTATATGGTGTGCCTTCTTTATCAAGCAGCACCATACTTATTATTTGTTTTATATGACCAAATGAGGAAATAGCCGATTTATTGATAACATTATTTTGGCGAAATATTGAAATATCATCACTTCTTTGTATTCGATTATGTTCGAGTACTTTTAATGAATTTCAAGTATATGTTGAATGTATGCCTTTTCTCTACTATCAATACTATCCATTCCAGAACTTCTAAACGTGCAATGGGCATCATGGCGGGCATCTGGTTAGCGGCATTGATCATCATGATCCCCCGAGTGTTCCTATACGGCATCAGTGAACTCTGGCACGTGGATGACATGAGGAACTTCTGCAATCGTCATCAGTGGGCGCTGGACAAAGTCTGGTTGCTACGACGTCAGGTGGACACCATGTCAATGTTTCTAGCCATGTTCCTTATTCCGCAACTAATCCTTGGTTTCTGCCACTTCCGGATAGTCCGGAAGTTGTGGACCAGCGTCCGGCCCGGGTCCAGACCGAACGACTTCTCACTAGCCGCCCTGAAAGCGAGGAGAAAGATTGCGAAGATCATTTTCGCCATAACAGTTGCTTTCGGTGTTGGGTGGCTGCCGATCCATATTGTTCGACTTCATGAGGATTTCTCGGGAAAAGGGAACAAGATTATGTTCAAGGATAGGGAGGTGTTTGCGCTATGTTTCTCATATGGAGCTAATGCTATCAATCCCATAATATACTGTTTACTCAGTGGCAACTTCCGCCACCATTTCAAAATGGCGATATTGTGCCGGAAACACCCCACCAGACGAGTTCGGAGGTATCCGTCAACATCGCAGCGACCTCTTCCGGAAATGAGGAATGTGGCTGCATCCGGGTATGGACGCCAGAGCAGATACAAAGACAATCGTTCAGCCTCGTTTCAGATCGTAAAACACCCCCATAGCGAAGTGCATATAAACAGGAATCGAACGCATACACTGACTGGGTTAGGATGTGGAACATGCTATCCACAGCAACCTCTTTTTGGAGTAGCCTTCCAAAGAATTGACTTACCATCTATTGTGTGAGATTGAGAAGAAACTCATTTTCAACATTCCATAACACTGAAGATGAGAAGCACGAACTATGACCTGGATACTCGTGGTACGGCATAGAAAACACGAAGTTATGTCCTTCCGGTCACGTGCTATCAGGGAACTACGAGTCAAAGTTCGAAAGTCAAGAGAAAATATCTCCCAAAGGAAGGGTTGAACAACATGCAAGCCTGGTTCAGAAGAAAAACATTGCATAGTATTGACAGTCCTTTCCTTATACCATTACACCTTCGAGAAACACCCATTGGCATGAGGCTGATACTCGACTCTGGTCATCTTGAAGTAAGGTGAACTCTGTTTATGTGATAAAAGCGCGTGGTATAGCGTTCACTGCTCGATATGGACGTCGTATTTATTCGTCACTGTTATTAAGAAATCACTTTTCGCACAATACAGATGTTACGTGTTTGTGAATAGACGTGTACAGTTAAATTATTACTAAGACTATATGTGCATTCTGAGCCATGTGTGTTACAGTGTGTCCTCTATGAAGTGAAATACCCCTTTGTTATGTACAAATATGCCATTAAAATACTCTGAAATGCCCATATTGTTATATTCTTGCATTTGCTATTTCGTAACGTTAATAACACGGGGTACGAATACACATGATATTCTGCAGTTCCCATATAGTAAACCGTAGCCATGTAGTCCGTAGAAACGAAAGTAGGTAGTGCATTATGTTCCCTCTATGTCTGCCGTCCGTCTGTATGTTAAGTTAAATTAATGCAATCACAATGCATATCACAATGCATATCACGAGACTGTGAGGGATGAACGTGCATGCACTATTAGCAATGTGAGTTTCTTTGGCTGATTGCTGCTGTCTTCCTACCTTGTAAGGTGTCTTTTCCTGCATTTTGCCAATTTCTGGCATGGTTGACACCCCATATCTAACCGTGGATGAATAGGTTGGCATTTCTGTACAAGTGGATATAACGCTAGTGCATCTTGAGCTAATAATGTTGTTGGGCTAATAATGTTGTGTTTAAGTCACTTATGAGTAGATACAAAAAGGCATAATATGTCTTATTTTAGCATATTACGTGGGCAAAAATATGTATATATTGTATAGGAAGATAATGTTGCGACTTTTACAAAATACGGAATTCATACGGTATAGAGGTTCAGCATACATGATTCTATAAATAAAAACTCTTTGAAGAATAAATTAACTGTCCACAGTTAATCTAGCGGAATTACGGTTTGAGCAGTCCATCTCTGATGCAATCACAGTTTTAACAATTTCTAATCTAATAACTTGAAAGGGAAAATCTATGAACATTGTGGAGGATGAACATAGTATACTACATTTGATAGTTGTATGCTACATGGCCCTGCTACTTGACCAATGACCATTAGTCCGGCAGCCAAACCCCAATTTTGGGCCTAACCGTGTTTTGGCGTCCAGACAATGTTTTTTTGATGATTTGATATCTTCAACATGTCTAGAATGAGAATCCGAGTGATGCCACCTGGGCAGCTTTGGGCAATTTTTTTTAA
>JAUTBX010094647.1:0-12006 GCA_032361465.1 Lepetodrilus tevnianus | reverse complement strand
ATACTATGTTACTTTACATGTGTGCACATAATATATGGGAAAATTAGGAATAATTTCTGGGGGAAATTGGCAAAAACGGTGTAAATAATGTCCATATTTAACTTTCCATTAGATGATAAATATATATATACCATTCGTATATACGGCTGAAGTACGTAACGGATGGTATAGTCAAAGCTGACATAGCTGGTTTAAGGAATTCCGCACGTTCAAGTGCTGTATGTTACTGGCCGACGGTCTGCACGGTCTGGCGGTAAAAGGAATGTGCCTCTCCTAGCTATAGTTGGCCAGCAGACTTCATGAAGCTAGTTCAACATCTGTCAGTCTACACGGAACCGGAAGTGGTCTAATCTCAGGTCAAGATGACACCTGAAACGACATCAGAGAACAGCCACAAGTAGCTGGAGGCCTTCACTCTAGAGGGAGCATCAACTTTTGTAGATTATACCTCCGAGAACTCATTATGTATAGCCTATACATGTATGTTCAAGTTGTGTTTCGTTCAAATGTGTCTCGAAGCTCTCTTAGCCGATAGCTAATACATTACTAAGAGAGTGCTGTGGTCCCTTAGCGACTAAGAGAGCTTCGAGAAACGATACCCTGGTTTATTATAGTTCCAATAAATGTACCTGCAGTGTTCGATGAACTATAAACATGCCCTATTCCTGAAACTTATGACATCAGACTGTGATATTTAATAGCTGTAGCATGCACGACGCCGAGTCAGAATAGAAGCCTGACACATCCTGTACTTGGGTGAACCTTCCCCACGTCGTCCTGCTAGGAAACAGTACGTAGTGACATCCAGAAGATCATCAGCCCTAGACAGGCTTCCCTCGTAAATAAGCCCGGTACAGCCACGGTTTACAAACAAAGTGTACTGTGTATAATAGTCGTAGTGTGATGGTGTCTTTACGTATTCAGGATGTACTCGACTTGTTATAGGCACAGAACCATTAACACTGGTATCTTGGTATCTCTAGGCTTAGATTATTACATGATGTAGTGCATTGGTTTGAGTTTAGTTTGAGAGCTATCATAGCTATGTCAGTTTGGACATCATAATGCGAAATAGATTTTAAGATAATTATTATATGCTCTTTAGATAATTGATGAATTGCAATCACCTCTAATATAGATACTAAAGAGTTTTACCTTAACGCACCTGAAATATCGAAACGTTCTTACGATCGTAAGACAATCTTAGCGATTCTTATAGTATGGCTACGAACTGTTATTAAGCTAAGGAGTTCGTAAGTACGTTTCGAGAACAGACCCTCGGGTGATCATTAGTTTTCATAAAGATTCACAATTAGGTAAGATTAAAGTTAAGTACCAATCTACAAGGAAACAGTCAATATGCATGCGAAGTATTGATATTGTAAACGTAATATTACGTATTACCAGTAGGCCCTACTACACGGTTTCGTACCTAAAGGCTAATTACACAAAACTGCTTAGGATCAATGTCGTAGGATTTAATTTTGCTTTGTTTATTATATATATAAAGAAGACATTTTTACGATCCATGTGAATATTGCTACATTCCAGAGCCCCTGATCACGCTGGTGGATGGGAAACACGCTAACGAAGGAAGAGTAGAAATCTACCACAAAGGACAATGGGGCAATATATGTGACAGGAAACTTGGTCATGCAGAAGCATCGGCCATTTGTCGCCATCTTGGATACGTCGGAGGAATATCGGCCGCCCGAGGTCAGTTTGGTCCGGGTTCTCAGTCCGGGGCGTCGTGGGCCCTGAACCTAACATGTCTGCGCACATTCCAGTGTCCAGCAATCACAGCTCAGAGTGAAGACAAGACATGTGGTCACAATTCTGACTTCGCAGTTATCTGTGGTGAGTTTAACAGTTGACAACTTGACATGGCTGAAGCGGTAGGCCATGCATAGGCCTATAGTGTAAATGCTACATGAATCAGGTCTGAGGTTATGTTTTAAATAACTTAGAGTATTTTATTTTTTAATTGTGATTTAGAGCTACTTTCAATATTTTGTCCACTTATATCACAGCTTGGCAGTTTATGGAAGGAAGAAAGCATCAAAATCCGTAACGCTGAATGTTGCAGTAAACCTGCGAGAACCACCGGGTGGTATGCTAACAGACAAAGGATGATATTTATATTACCACATGCCTATAACAAGTAAATGACTTCACGAGAAGCACGAGTCTGATTTAATATAGGTTTGTAAAGCAATGGAAACCCTAGAAACCCGGATAGGGTCACATAGGATGTCATGAAAACACGGACCTCAGGCGATCCTACTTGACTCCTACTTGCTAATTAATGATTGTCAACCTCCAAGTCATTTTATATATTATACCACTCTAGCTGCAATATTATTAGGTATACGTGTTGGTGTTTAAGACTTGGTATTTGCCTTCCAAGTAATTAAACTTTTCAATTGAAGATCTATTATTGATTCTAAAAATTGACAAATATATCCGGTACTTGGTAGTGATGTTAGTTCATTAGGACTTCTGTAGTGGCATTGTTTGCTATTAGACTAGGTCTATGCACTGATATATGCAGCTTGATGTTAAGCACCACATCCTTGTGTCTGTATCAAGTGGTCGGAAGCCTCGAGCCACATCGAGCATTGCACTCTATTTGTAATTAAAACTTCTTTCATCCGAGAACGTGTTTCTTTGGGAACAAGAACGGTTGAAATCTCGATAACACTCAAGGTGAAGTTAAGAACAATGGCATATTTTCACAGCGCTGACATTTATCTCTAGGCAGTGTTTTCCGTGTCTGTGCATCTCAACGCTTGCAGAGCATGTCAACACGGATACCTGCTGAGTGCAGAGAGTATTTCTACAGGTGCAGTGCCCATGGGCCTCACAACCTTGCACAGTTGACCGGTGTTCACGACTAGCTCTGTCTTCAAAGGGTCTTGTATGTGGGCATGCATGTGTTAATACATGTATACATCCGTTGTTCTGAAGGTTTACTGCATTTGAATCTGTTCCGGTACACAGCATACAACTTCCCATTGTCAATGACATTGACTCCAGTGTATAATTCGAGCCTAATTGGACAGACTTCATAGGGTGTGCTAAGAGATGCAGCTAGTACGCTGCTCTTGAGGTAGTTGTGGCTGGAAGTTAACCAATCAGCCACTAGTGAGCGACATTAGTATAGGATGGCATAATTCTGTTTGTCAATCTCATCTACTCTTACTATTAATGTTATGTCCCGAAATTAATTTGTGCTATTCTGTTATTTTACTTTGTTAATCAAGAGAGTAAATATTGTTTAAACCAGACACTATAAGTACAACCTATAGTGACTGGGAGTTAAACATAATTACTAGTATAAGATTTTGAAATAGAAATTCAATACACCGAACTATTTTTGGTTGCTGATGTATATCTGTACCTGTAACTGTTGACTGACGACCAATGATCAGGCATATCTGGTTGCCTGGCGCAGCTGCCACTCATGGAACTAACTGCATATTTCAGTCAGAGAGCTAGCACTGAAAGTCAGCTAGTGGAAACTGCTTCTTTAGAAAAACTTAGAAGGGCCTATCTGTTCCATCATGGATGTTAGACACACTTACATGTAATCAAGTCCGCCCGTCGTAAGACACCATATCTCTGTGGGCTGTGGGACCGACGTGGCATCATGAGTAATTAACTGCTACCTTATGCTGTCAAAATGCGTCTTCAGGAACACCTCTTTGTATTGGTTCTCATGTAAATTGAATAATGAACATGCTGTGACCTTCAACACTGAACACATTATGCAACGTTACGTTAATTTACCGATTTTCTTTCTTTCTACTTTTTTTTTATACAGTGCACCAAGTTAAAGATAAGGTTTATTTAATTTTCAAAATTAAAGCATCCATCACATGACGACTTCTTATACAATCTATGCTGCCACATTATGGATAGTTTATAATGGTACAAATCTTGTCAACTGAGGTGACCAATCCGGCTCATGAATTTAATATTTTTGTTTTATGACATCAACTGTTTACAGTGAGTTAGCAAATGGCTTTTTACTCATGGCCATGGTTCCAGTTTAGTTCAACTTCTTTGACATATTTTTCTTTTATTCCAGAGCACATGCTACGACTGGTCGCGCTTGAAGGAAGTAACGACGTAAATACGGGATTAGTAGAGATTTACCATAATTCAAGATGGCGGCCAGTATGTGCACATGGTTACGGAAGGAACGAGGCGCAGGTGTCCTGCAGGCAGATGGGATACCGAGCTGGGTGGAACAGAGATGCACGTGGCCGGCCACGTGAGAAAGGACTGATCTGGATGACCAACGTCCAGTGTAGAGGGACAGAGAGCACGTTAGCGGCGTGTAGACACAATGTGTTTGGACGGAGACCATGTCCTGCTCTTGCAACAGCCGCCGTGACGTGTGAGTGATGTTCAACCAACATGAAACTATGAAACAGAAGGTATAAATATAATATGCTAAATGAATGTGTGATGACGTCGAAATTTGGAAGTAATAATGCATTGGCACTAGGTAAATATGTGTGACAAGAAAAATGGAAATGGTTGCATAACGAAAATGGGACCATATATTGCAGAAAAGTGTGTCTCCCAGTTATATCGCATTACTTAGATATCTCCTATACATATCTTACGTGTACAGGTTATACTGACTTAGCTCAGAAGATAAACTAATTTTAACAAATTGTGCAGATCGAATGAATTCATTCATCCGCCTTCCAGACTAGCGACAATACTTTATGTGCCACTCCATCTGATGCTGTGTGGGGGCACATATGTGATCCCATAGATCCATGGACACTCTCCTCTCTTCTTACTAATAGTTTTACTATGGTTATATGTTCCGTGTTGTTATACATGGTATCAGACGATAATGTATATTATGTATAAAATGTCATTCGATTGTGAATAAATGTGGATACATGAAATCCGTTTTAAAGCTAATTTCACGTTTGCCCAGAGGGTATTTGTATAATAAGATCAACGCTTTATGACATATATAGATCGATTTATTCATGAATAAATTAACAATAACGAAGCACTATTTTATATACAATAATTCGTCCCAGTTTTCCGATAGCTGTCAAACTTCCAGTAGGCACGGATTGTTCTCCAGCAACATGTACATGACATTGTTCACAAAGGTCTTCAGACGTCGGTTCTCTTCATGCTTCTCCAGCAGTTCCTTCCACAGACAGTCACGAACAAGGCCGTCGACGCTAACTGGCGTTTGCCGTCTCTTCTGGCGAAACTGGACAGTCGTCTTGGGACGGGTTGCTTGGATCTTCTTGTCTGAACCACCGCCACATAGCCGCCATCTTGTCGTCTGCTCGATGGATGCGCCCGGTGATCCCAGCAACGTCAGGTTTTTGCGCAGCTTCTCAGTCAACTCCCTGTTCTCCGACCTCAGCTTTCTCATCTCAGTATGAAAGGACGTGCTGCAGTCGTGTCCGTCATCAACAAAATCATCGGCCGTGATGTCCTCGCGTGAAGAAGATCCGAACCCCGAGGAACTCGACACAGTTGTATTGAGAAGGAATCCGGATTTGTCTGTGGAATAGTCGGTGATATTACTGGCGTCCAAGTGACGCCTTGCTGCAATGTTACCTTGAAGTGAGGACCAGCCAATGCCGGAGAAAGTAGGCGTACTTGTAGCGGAGAACTTGTCTTTTGATATCCTCATTAGCTTATCGTCTGCAACTACTCTAACGCGCAGTCGACTCTTTGAGCGCGGATTGTAATCTGCAATACTTAGATTGCCGCTGGTGTTGCTGGTATGTTCAGGCGTGCCACCTATTCTAAGAAAATACAGCAGAAGTTTGAGAACTGTCTTTACAAGAAACAAGACAAGTTTAGCTACACCCATCATGTTCTCTGGTCGAAGTACTGGTCGAGTCTGAAAGGGTAAACGCTCACGTGTGTATATATACACCCCGCTCGGTATCGGGTGAATGGGCAGATGTATTGCACATACAATTGAGCCACGCTTCTTCTGGCCACTAATCCCCTTGTGCAGAAGCATGCGGACAATCGTGACGGATTAACAGATGAGATGGAAGCGCGCGTCTGTTTGTTTAAGCTTGGGATTTACCTCGTGCTAATTTGTAATCTGGTGATGCTGGACTGCACCTACAGCTTTCTTCAGACAACTGTCAAATCTAGTCAGTAATTGCAGTGAGTCAAGGAGAGAAACGTAAAGCTCAAAGCCTAATAGTTGTGCTCAATAGATCGTAATGCCACTCATTGCATCATGACGCGCTGCGCTGATTAACTTAGAGGATTCGAGGAAAATGTGTGTGTGTGTGTGTGTGTGTGTGTGTGTGTGCGCGCGTGTGTGTGTGTGTGTGAGCGCGCGTGTGTGTGCGTGTGTGTGTGTGTACGTTAAACCATTTTCAAGATGAATATTTATGATTTATTAAATATAAAGGAAAGTTGGGTAGTCCCAGTTTCCCCTATTTAAGGCTACAGCCATAGCTGGTTACCTTACGCGACTTTTCGTGACGTAAAAAGCCCAGTAATAGGTAATTTAATAACACTTCTACAAATAAAAGAAAGTCCCGTGCGTAAATATAGAAATAATTGGATGTTGTTCTGTATGTAAAAAGTAACAAAACGTTATTAACTTCCGTTTCCGCTCAACTGTCTCACATCATCGTTAGTGTTTAGCCTATCAACGGAACTATTTCTAAATATTACAAAAGGGCATATAATATCCCACCATGTTTAGCGGAAGCCGGTCTGTCGGTCACGTGGATGTCTATGCTTCAAGATGCTTGAACAGAAAGCATCGGATTACACGCATTACATTGCATAAACATTTTCTGCATAAACATGTATAAATGTAGCTAAAGGAATGTGTAGTTTTCTGTGGTAAATTCCGTAAATTCAGCAATATCACGGCGATATGACAGGTCCTTGATTGTGGGAACAGAGAACCAGTAAAGAATTGATATAGATGACAAGGAGAGTAATTTTTCATTACCTATGTAGACATCACATTAAATCACCAATTTGAGACCAAAGTGAAATGTTTGATAATAATAATAATATTCATAATGGTGCGTTCACAATTCACAATTCACCAACATCCATGCTCTGAAGCAACAGTAGACTATTCACTGCGCTTCCTTCATCTCTCAGCTATATAATGTTCATGGATTCCCCAAAACAATAGCATATGGCATGATATGCATGTAAAATAAACGTATACTAGGCAATATTTTGTGTCTGACGATGGTAATAAGTACATGACATGTCTAAAATATACGGACTGCTTGACGATGCCACGAATTTGCTCTGTATTCTGTACACGTTGTCAGAAATGATTACACGCCTAGGAAAAGTATCACTAGGTTGCCTACTGTACAGCCTATTTATGTTTTCTTTCTTGATTTTAATGCGACAAGTATAGAAGAAACTTCCGGCATTGGAAATAAAACTCAAACCCTAAAGTTCTCTTCCAACGTGCTGACCGACGCCCTAAAACTACGGTGAAAATGTAAACATATAAATGGATAAATAAATAAGGCGTGATTTACAAAAGGTTATAGTTTATTTCAGAAAATGTTAAGAGACAATATATGTGACTAGACAATAGCACAATCCTTAGCCCTACTTTCACTTTATCAAAAACCTTCACAACAGAAGTGGTAATTCAAAACATACATATCTTTCATATATATATTTACAGCATACATCATAATATGTATATCCTTCAGAGTAATTTCAATGTAAAACTGTAATAACAAATACAAAAAAAGTGTGCTGTAAGAAAATTATATTTGGTAATTTCAAAATGCAATAAAAAGTAAATACATGCATCAAATTTTGATTAAAACAGTTCATTTATTGATGTCTGCAAAACATTTTCCACATATTTCTACCTTCAATCATGACTATATAGATATCTTGCATTGTGAATCCTACATAGACGCTAGATAGCCTCAGTGTGTTAGGTCGTAGTATAATACACTTGTATGAGTAACACACGTATATACTATCAATAACATAAACTTATCACTGCTTGAGACACCTCACCTGTCAGATAATTATAGTGTATGACTTATTGTTAGACTGATGTAATCAGTAGGTGTTTGTTTTTTTAATCTGAAATTATATTTAAATAATGAGTGTTGGAATAATTATATAAAACTAGAAATACATAACCAAGATCTGCATATTATTATTTGTTAAAAGAATCTAGGTAGATCTGTATACTTCATCTTAAAATTGTGAGATTTTTTAGTGTTTTTTTTTTTATTATTCCAAAATACCATTAAAATTATGAAATGCACAAAATAAGTTGAGTTTTGTTTGTCATGAAAAGATTTCAGATGCAGTTTTCGGATGCCAACCTAAAATACATTTAATAACTATGGGAGTATACATAGGCACATACTTGCATAGATAATAAAGGTGGGACTGGATAGTAAGCAGTTATTAGGATAATAAGCATTTTTATCAATACAGATACTACAACATCCAATAGGGGATTAAATAGAACATATAAAAGTATAAAACATTATACTAAATATTTAATGTTATGACAAGAAAGTAATGACTATGAGGTAAAGGCTTAGACTAAATCTATCTCCTTTTACCATCAAATGACTTAGCATTTATCAGTGAAATTTGTTTTGTTTTTTAAAAGAAACATGAAAGATTTAAGAATGCACTTGGCAATGTTGTAGGTGCACTAATGGTGTCACATCTAATATATATAAATATACATGATTTTCACAAACAGCTGCTCACATCTCAACTTCATCTTGCGTTCTTACTACCGGTACTGTCAACAATTGCAAAAGAAAATTAAGAATAATTGAAAACTAGGAAGATTGGAATAATTTCTTTAAACTTCAACACGTTCACATATTTAGTAAGAATGACCATAAAACATTACAGAGTAGCAGAGACAGGTAAAAGAAATATTCGTTCATGGAACAGCAATATAATACAACTCTATAGTTCCACTGTAAAGTTTTAGTCCGTTCTGTCCTGTCACCGATATCCTGTGTGACCAAGATGCATTCAGACCTAAGTGACCAAGATGCATTCAGACCTAAGGAAAACTAACAGTACACACACACACACACACATTATATACACGCATACACCATACAGACAACTCAGATACAGCAGAAGGGATCATTCTACTTCACACAGGTTGGTGGGCAAGATGAGTGGTGGGAGTGGGGAAGAGTGGAAAACTATGAAACATAGTCACTGTGACTACTGTGTAATGTTTGACTACTGACTGTGTAATGTTTGACTACTGACTGTGTAATGTTTGACTACTGTGTAATGTTTGACTACTGACTGTGTAATGTGTGACTACTGACTGTGTAATGTTTGACTACTATGAGATGGAGTGATGCTAGACCTTACTGTGATGGGAGTGATCCTGACAGAGATATAACATTCTATGCGACAGGAAACCAGCAGTCGTATCAGTACAAATACCACTGTAGGTACTCAATAGGAAATACACTAGTACAATTTTCAGTGACAAATATATGAATAAAATGACATATTTTCTACATGAATGTCTGATACTTAAGAGTACAATGATTGAGTGAGTGAGTGAATATGGAGTTTAACGTTGCTGCGGGAATCTTTCACCCATTTGCGACGAGTACAATGATTGATTACCTTGCTATATAAACACAGTTAAGACATAGCAACCAACATCTCTAAGGGATCGGGAAAGTCTTTTTAATGCTAAAATTACTGTAATAAAAGAACCAATTGCACGATTTACGCAAATATTCTATGGAAAACAGACTAGTTTGTTTGACCCTGTTTTACACAGTATTTCAGTGGTATAGCAGTGATCTGTTAATAGTAGGAGGAAAACCTGTAGCAATTATTACAGTAATACCAAGAAGACATGGACTACAACTACATACAAGATAAACCATGGTACTGCAATCCATTCTTTTCCACATGTAGTGGTCTCTAACTGCCTAGATATCCTACCAATATACTACTAAACAGCGGCTGTACAGACTAAGAAAGCTAGTACATGTACTACAAAACAATATAGCACCAATAGTCAGTTACTTGCGATACATGTGTCTAACACTCACCTCAAAAATGAACAAACAATGCCCCTCACACAACTCAGTAATACGAGTAAATAAGCCAGTTTATGAGACTGAGTATATCAAGTCACTGTAAATGCAGAAAGTACAATTAACCCTCACCCTGATGGATTAGGCAAAAACACTGCTCACCAGGGCATCTCCAGTTGCCTTCAGCAGAGAGAGGGTAAATTATGTAGCATTGAGTACTGGAAGCACGAATCCTTTTGGCATTGGATAAATGTCATGTATATAATTATTTAGTATGAATATTGCATATGCTATTTGGTATGTGACCTTTGACATGACTGCAAAATAATGCATTAAAGCAGATATATTCAATAATACTTGTTATAAATACAATATAAGAATAGTATGTAATCTCTAATGGATGCATATCTAGGTACAATTGAGTGCTAAATGATATGAATCAGATAGCAACAACTGAATAAGACTAATGAGACAAAGAAATGTACAGCAAATTAATTAATTTGTTGTTGCGATATTATTATAATTTGCTATAAGTATAACATACATAAATTTCTAATCTTTGAAAATCATTTATTTTAGATGGAAGAAATTGATTTAATTGATAAATATGTGTATGAATAGAATCAGTGAGTGAGTGAGTGAATTATTATTTTGCATCACAGCGGGAATCTTTCACCCATACAAGATGCACAGAATCAGATGTATTATTTAATGCACTATATATATATGTCTTCATATTGTACCCTGGAAATATTGGATGTAAAATCACTGTATAAAGGGACTAACCAAAGTAGGCAGTAAATAAAAGAAAATAAGTAAAATATATTATAAGAATTATTCCATTGACTAGCCATGGAACATAATCTATTCTATGGTAAAGCACATTGAGAGAGACAGCGACTTCAATCTTAAACAAAATTAGATTGTTTTTCGAACAAAAAAGTATTTAAAATTATTAACATATTTAAACACATATATTTACATATCATATTTCTAACATAGTCAGATTTCCAACAGATTGAACTGAAATTTACATATCATAATATAAATACAAGATAAAAAAAATAACATAAAAGTATATAAAATCCACCGATTTAAAAGCAATTTGGCAAATAAGGATTTCTTAACAGAGATCATGATTTACATGTAAACGAGACGATAAGCATTGGACTCCTTGTCGACACTAACCTCACGTCAATCAACTAAGATAAAGACTAGAGCCTCCGAATTTCATTCAATAATCATTACTTTTGTCCTCAATATCAGACTTAACAAGTTCCATCACTTTCTACGTTCTCATACAGAGACACAGCACGCAGGTCTAAGTACAATGTAACAACTCGGACTAACCAATGGAATTCTGTTGTGATCTGTCATGTTGTAACACACCTTCCACACAAACCTGGTCTAGAACCTCCCACAAACACTACCAACACTTTAACATAGGAATAAACTAAATACATGATGAATTATGCATACCAGTAGTTCCACTAATTCAGTGTGATTCCTGGTCAAGAGAACTGGGCTTATTGACAACAGGTTTGCAAGCATAGCTTGTTAAACCAATTTGGATTACATTAGTAGCAGTGATGCCCAGATATCATATAATAAACTAAATTTATGAATATACTGTATTAACATTATCATCGATCATCATACTCGTGAACAGAGGTACATGCATGGATCTGGGTATCTGCTATTTAATAATTACACAATCCATAGACTACAGGATCACAATAGAGAGGTTTTGCAACACTACGGTTACCATTATCAGGTTGAGAAAAGTGCCAAACGAGCTATAATAGCTCATTCTAGCTATTATAGCTAGAACGAGCTATCTGCTTATAGCTAGATCAAAGTATATTGCATGTAATTTGTTAATAGTTTAATAATTACACATTTCCGCAAGTAGTTGTTGAAATGACATCATTAG
>JAUTBX010094536.1:0-10558 GCA_032361465.1 Lepetodrilus tevnianus | reverse complement strand
TCTGCTGTGAGTGGAGTGACAGACATACAGTAACGAAGGGGCATGTTCTGCTGTGAGTGGAGTGACAGACATACAGTAACGAAGGGGCATGTTCTGCTGTGAGTGGAGTGACAGACATACAGTAATGAAGGTGCATGCTCTGCTGTGACTGGAATGAATCAAGCAACTGGCTACCTGCTGAGGAGTGTAATTAGCCACAACTATCAGGCAGTTGACATTCGTGCACATGCCACATTCTGATAGGCTGACTTGCTACTAACACGTGGACTTTAACGTCAGCTAGATTTATACTAGCTTGTTATTATGATGTCAACTATAACTGGGGCTTATTATGTGTAATGTCGACATCAACATTAACGTCCAATAACATGTCGAGGTTAACGACGCGTGCCACGTTAACTGATAATGTTGACGTTAATCCTATTGTGACATTATAGCGTTTACTTTTTTTCTCTCACATTTCTATTTCACATTGTCGATGTAGTTATTTATTGATTATTGTAATTGCATTGTGTTGAGATTAATATGAAACTGATGTTTTAATGTCTTCAACCGTCTCATGTTTAAATACTAGATTAGTACATAATAAACTATAAAGATATATGTCGTGAATTTGACCTCCGTCACTGTTCATTACATTATTCAGACCACCCACGTGACAGTGTCTACTATAAACCATATCTTATATCAATAGACCGAACTTACACGCTATTACTCTCGCATTGTTCCTTATTTACAAAACACTATATCGCTGTGCATCAGGCAGTTCGTCCATTATGTACGCTCTAAGTACGGCGGCCTTGCCTTGTAACGGCTGCTCTCCAGTATGCCCTCAAGTATGCTCTCCAGTATGCCCTCAAGTATGCTCTCTAATATGCTCTCCAATATGCTCTCCATTATGTTCTCCAGTATGCTCTCCGCTATGCTCTCCAGAAAGGGAGGAAGTAAAGTAAACTGCCCTGGAGTATCATTAATAACGGTATTCTTGTGGATTCGGTGTTCAAATAAATAACTAATATGGTGTTCTATTGTTCTTGATGAATGCAGTGCTGTCCATTAACTGACATGGGTTGGTATTAGTCATGTCCTGCTAGGATGCACATGTACACGGCCAATGAGGCATCTAATGCTGCAATTACTAAGTGCATATACCAGCCCACCATCTATCTTCATTATGATGTGCGTAAGAAGTGTAATATACAGACCATGCAAATACATTTAGCAGTTATGTAATAATATCCATCATATTAAATGTTCCTCTTGTCAAGAAAGGAATATAATTGTGGAGTTTATTATCCGGCCTTGCTAGTGTATTGGTGGGATGATTAAGAATACTGAACTCACTGTGTAGTGGAACATGGCTGAATAGCCACGATATGAAAAACGTCATTGCCATCGTTGGATGAAGAAGAAGCTACTCAAATGTAATATGCATTCCTGATCAAAATGTCTAAAGGTTGCTAAAAAGTGCATTCTCGGCACACCACGATATGAACTATTTATGATGCAGTTCCTTCAGGCTGCACATCCCAAGCACAAATGTTGACGTGTCTATTAACGGAGTAAAACATTGGCGAAGACCCCTCGCAGAGTGGTGTGGCAACTATCTGACGGTAAAACAACGCCGTAAGGGAGAGCGGCAGATTCAATATCCTGACACGCCATAGCACGGCCAAGACAGTGTGGGCATCTTGTGCAATCTTCACGCCAATCTCCACCGTAATAGACGCGGTGACAGTGAAGGTGACAGAGATTTCCGGAAGCTGATTGCATAACGCGTCATGAAATACAATTAATTTAAAAAGCAACAATATAAACAATCAGCGGTCCACTCCCATAAATAAAAAATGTTGTCTTTGAAAGCAAATATGTTCACACGACTTTATACAAGGGATTCACGTCAGAATCTTGCTTAGAATGGTGTTACTTAGTTTACCTAGTGAGACTATTCTTAACATAGAAATACACGACGCTGAAATATGCTAGAAAAGTAATAGCATTGTATACATACAGATAGTTTAGGAAGAACATGACACTAGCGGTTGTCTTAGAACTATTAAAATCAGTGGAGACTCTACAGTGTATATACTAGTACTACATTATCTGCACCATCATAGCAATGCATGGCCATCATGGTGACGAGGAAGCGGTGGTAGGACGGCTTCCGGCGAGCTGTCTGATGCTCATAGACGACATTACAATCTGATAGAAGGACACATCCGCCACGCATGCCATGCACCGCTACGGCACCACAGCCACCGCAGATACATACATGTGGAGAGCAAAGAGGTAGATCATTCGCCATCAGTGAACAAACACCAAATGTAATGAGACAAGCAATTGATGAAATATGCTGCTGATTATTATAATGAAGATTCTGCTACTGGTGCTTCTGATATTAACTATAGAATACGTCCTGAGGCGTTACTTTGTAAATAGGTGTACATCAGCATACACGCTAGTCAGCACTATACCATGCATTCTAAGATTCCAGTCCGACAGCATGCTAGCATGTTATTTCAAATGAAAGTGTGACCAGTGTATGTGAACATTCTACGTGTATGTCGGAACTGAATGCGATGTCAGCAGTGGAGGTCGGTCCGCCTATACCTGTATGTAATGATAGAGACCAATGTCTAACGTTTCATTACACGCAACAAACAGAACACAGATATCCCAACATCGATATTCCAGTAGTCAAGTAATTATAGACGAGTCGTATTGCAAGCTAAACCATGGGCGATCCTTATGTAAAAGGCAATTGAGAAATCTGCATCTAAAACACGACAGGGGCCCTGTTAGGGTTGGTTCCAAAGAATGTCCGCATCTCAGAGACTATGTTCAGGGATTCGACACTACAATCATTACTGTGCATCTCTGATGACGTCTTATGTGATGGAAGGTGGGTTAACAGGCAAGTTGGACTAGTCTGGATTCCGAGACAATCTAGATCTGGGACGTCTTTGTGGAATGTTCAAAGACGAATAGTCGAACGGGATCAAAGTCTGGCTTTGCAGTGGTCAACCGATGTTATGTCGTATTACCGATATTGATCACAACTCAACATCGTAATGTGAGATAGGATCGAATAGGATGAACTAGGATCATAACTATGTTATATCGGCACATCTTTACATATATGATCATAGGCTAAACCATATCGTGATTCGTTCTGTTCTGTTATCAGTGTGACGTATGCTCACATACATAAAATTTCCATTGAGAATACGTAGTATAGTTCATAGTTAGCGGTAGAGATTCATAGGACACAAGCTATCCCTTTGACTATCTGGAACTCTTACCAAACGCAAGCACATACGCATACATACATGCACACACGTGTCATATTTCAACCAGATAGGTATGCCATTAATCGGATGGGTATGTTATGAGTGGCATACCACCGTCGGATTGCCATCGTCCGTATCCTCGAGTAGTTAGCCGAGTACATGTGTGTGGTAGCTGTGACAAACAGAGATTATAACAGAAGGATGCTGATTGTAGTTAGTGTAAACCATCCGTGACTAACCAAACTACGTTTATTTACACACACATTACACTTTTAATAGTAGTTATTGTATTGTGTGTCTCAGATGAAAACCTAAATAGACACCATCACCATTCTACTTGTAGTTTTCACTATGATTTCACTACTATATGATATTAACCCCCACGAGTACAACAATATCAATTATTATTCAGAATCCATGTTTACCTGCTCCGCAATATGACCGTTTGTTTGACAAAGACAGACGCATTATAGGTACCTTAGCGCAATATTATAATATAAACTAAATATTAGCGTCTGTATTAGCCGTTATAGCATCCAGTCATTCCCTCTGGTACTGCCGTAACGACTTTGCTCGGCCTTCCACACATGAGATGGCGCCCAGGAGAACTATTTGCCTTCAGAACCGTGATGGAATCAACAGTTGTCTCAGTTCATCGATGCCCAACAGAAGAGCATCAGGGACCGTGTTCACAAAAGGGTTTAAGTCAGTTTTGGAAGACCAAATACATATATAGCACAAACTGACTTAAGCCCTTTTATGAATACCGACCCAGGCTATTGAACTAAACACAATAACATGGGCATAATAATACCAATGTATCCGTGCACGATGCTCTTGTATCCACACTGACGTTCTTGTAGCGTGCTACTCTCCGCTCACTGTACTGGCATAGCAGTGGATGGAGGAACACCGTTAACGGATCAATGAACACTTCCAGAATCTTATAAGAAATGGTCACAGGTTGTATTGTAGTGTAGTTGTATTTGTATTTGTATTTGTTTTTCAGAAGAGTGCCTGATATAGACAGGATACAATGGAGAGCATGATGTCTCCATAGAAAGACTGGCACAAGATAGTGCACACACACACACACACAAACACGCACACACACGCGCACACACACACACACACACGCACGCGCACACACACACACACACACACACACAAAGTCGGCCTCCATTTGGAGTCGGCTTTCAGAATCGGTTTTACATTTCTTCCTAGTTTGGCAAGATAAAAACCAGAAAACTCTATTTTGCGTAAGTATGAACGATGCACGGTCGGCTTCCTGAAATTGTGATAATTTAATTGGTAAAAGTAGTCTGAATATTGATTTGGATCGGACCGTTTGAAATCTTATCCCTCCTAAGACAGTTTGGAGAGACACGAATCAATTCCAATTACGTCGGTCAAACCACTTAGATCATAAACCGACTGGCTAGCAACTTTGGAGATTCTTTCAATCTCGCTGAGTGCCCGCAAACGTTGGAAGTTATCTGGGACGGTATCTGGGCGGATTGGCGGCGTCACTCGGCTCCAGTTAACATAGACATCGTGTGTGTATAGCACCAGCGCTCACCGACGGCTCGAGAGTCCGCGAGGAATGGCATTGGAAGCTTGCCATGTTGAAAATGACTTCAATATTGCATATAGTCTCCATTGCATTGTACAGTCAATGCATACATTCTTTGAAATTATGGTAGAGTAATAATAAACTTTACCATATTCAGACGAGCTTAACACGTTTGGGTATACAGCTAGACTGCAAAGGGTTGTCTAGAGAACCCCTATAGAGCAGATACTAGTTTACAGAATAGTTATGTGTCACTTAGTATAGTTTAACTTCTTCAGGACGTTGACTTTAGATACGTTGACCCATCAACTGCCAGTACAGTACGTGCTATGGATATAAACTATACACATTTTGACTTGTTTTATTGACAGAAATGTTCGGGTAGCGGATATGGATCCTGACTCCGTGCTAGATCGTACTGGCAAACTGATACCAGAAAGTATTTCCCCTCGGCAAGTCTATTACGCACACGGAATGTATTTCCTACGAGCTGTCATCATAGATTTGAAAGAAGCTAACTAGTTGACCTAACTTAAATTTTATTCTATGACTGAGACGGAAATGTTTCACTGTTCAGCCGTCCTCAAATTATTGGATTTGCTGTAAAAACATATACCAGGATTTCTTAAGCTTGTCTGCGCAAATTGCCTCAATATAATCATTGACTGGAGTGTATCCCTGCGCTATACAATGTACAAGTCCACAGATTAGATTCAGTGTGGCCAATTTCTGAGAGGCGCGGACGATATTCTATATGGAGAGATGAAGTCTGCTGACGCCGTTTTAATGCTTCGATTTGATTCACGAAATCCACATTCATTCATAAAAAGAAGTAATTTCATGCTCAGAGGAATGTTCTGGAACTCCGCGTCTTGGAGTGGTAATGGTGGCTGTCAACTGTCGGGTGAAGGCCCGCGTCCTCACATTCACGGCTACGTCCTCAGATTGAGGGGTACGACGCTCGTCGTACATCACACATTCACCACCATTGTTGAATGGCACTTGTACACGTCCACACACTCACCCCACCCCCACCCGCACCCGCACCCCACCCCAACACATACTTAGTGTGCATACCCGTAAATTATATAATATATGAAAACAAATACATTCTCTATGTCCAACTGCTATATGTGCGCACTAAGTAAGCATACATGTCGGCTACTATACGTTTAATACAATTATAAGTTGTGTCATGTTTGAGTTCTATACTCGCTTGTTCTATGTGTCCTCGGATGCTGAGTGTAGAGCGTGTATAAAACAAAGATTATAAAAAAAAAACACTGATGATGTCAGATAACAGTAAATATTGGATTTCTTTGGCCGCAAAAAACTGTCCACGCTAACACGCTGCATTGTTTATTGATAACGATGCATCCAAAACACGCGAGTAAGGCTTTGAGTTTGAAAAGCAGCCTTGGAAAAAAAATAACTAACTTAATCTCGTTGTTTGTATCCAGACGATAGTGCTAGTTGAGTATGGATAGCAGGTGAGCGACCGAACAGCGTCGCAGTTCTAAGGTTTAGAATAGAAATAAGAACAACTGGTTTTCTACACAAGAATTGTTTACTCGGTGGTCTTAGTCAACACGTAGACCGGTCTTCCCTCACAAGTGCGCTGCGAATATGTTGCTTTATTTGTTTTAGCTTCTGTCTCAGATAGTAGGGTTTATCAGTTTGCCATGGAATCAATGTCTCAAGTGAAATTGATTTTTATCTTCCCATTTCACACGCAATGTATTGCATGAGTATTTCTAGCCAGACTGCACTGTTTGGGCAACGTCGGTATATATCTGCGGCGAGGGAATATCATTGAAGGTAACATTAAGTACAAACTTTACAAGATTACAAATACTATGTTAAAGTGTGTACATAGCAGCGTTAATTTAACTTCTAGTAACATTATGTATTACTGAACTAACGTCCACAAGAAAGCATATTAGGTTTTACTGGATGCCACTGGCGTTGCCAAGGGTCACGTGTACAGTGTTAAAATCGAATTCAATTACGAGAAAGGATGTTCCTGTACAAAAGTATTCACCTAAACATCACAAACATTCTAGATCAGAGTATGCGAGAACCAAATGCATGTATGGGTGGAGATGTGTGTCGTTCGATCATCTCAGGTATAAACGTACACACAGACGTTGTTTGATTACTAGTAATGCGTAGTTGCATGAGCGAGAAGGAGCCATTACCATGTGCCACATGTGAGTAAAAAACACACACAAAAAAAACCATGTGAGTAACACAACGTAATAACGTCAGATTGCAAGAATGGGACAACCGCCATTTCTGGTATCAGTTTTGTGTTGTTGTTTTGGTGTTGCACCCAATATAGGCACGTTCATTTACACACGATGTTTACACAAGTCAGGTAAAATGCAAATACGTTAGGATGTTGCAATAGCCTATCTTTATTTCCACCTGTACTGACCGCTGGACACAGTGATTTAGCCATCAACTACTTGTTGACGTTCCATAATGCTATATTTGATTATCCAACGACATGCAGTTTTACATAATCCCCATTCCGTCTGATTCGATTCAGACGAGCGTTGGAAGTAAAATGAAAAACAGTATTTGCATTCTGAATATAAAGTGAAAACCTCAACATATGTCACATTCGTGAAGCAAACTACCAATGCACATTTGGCGGGAATATGTCATAGGCAGACGACAAGTTAAACAGACGTCGCCAAACAAACTCCAGTCTCTTGTGACGTCACACTCCGCATACAGACGAGTCGGTGGTGCCGATAGTGTCACGACAGTGGTGTCTACTCAACACACGACAGTAGTGTCCACTCAACACACGACACTGGTGTCCACTCAACAGATGGTTGGTGATCCGTGATCCTAAGTTCCCTCTCAGATCATCTCCAGCACAATGAGTGTCGCTGCGTTAGACGCATGACGCCAATAGCTGTATAATGTGATCTCGTGCAAGTCTCGTGGTATCTCGGCATGGCATTGTATAGAATGCAAGCAGTGTCAATAAGACTCTTGAGGATTTGCATATCGTGATGGAATACGTTTAACTTGTCCTGATGGCTCCTAGATGTGGGCATAGCAGCCTAAGTAGGAGCCAGGATGTGAACCCAATGATTCCATGAATATAAACGAATAGTCGACCACCATCGCTCTCTATCTCTCTTTCTTTCACACAGAAACACACGCACACAATGTCATAGCCTACACATCCAGTGTCGTATATTCTTCAGTTTAGTTCATTGTAAGCATATTCAGCCACGACACAGCTAGGTATAGTATTCACCTATTGTGGCACACCTGTGTTGCTTGTTTCCCCATTCATCCGCCAGTTGAGGCGGAAGGTCATATTGAAGTAAACAGCGTACTGGGTCGCATGCGTAATAGTAAATAGTCTTAATAATCACGTAAACAGATAAGCATGATGTATGGCGCGGAAAGTGGTTGTCTAACACTAGAGGGCGACACTGCCAGTGCACCTGCTGACGTGACAACCGGAAGTTAATCTCTGCAAGTATTTATAAAGCATAAAACCGCGTAAATATGTACATAAGAATATATAATTTGGCAACATATGGGTAATACTTAAAGTATAAGGTATATCGATGTTTGTAAACATGCTACGCATGCGCATACACTTAGAACACTGTCTATGGAGATCCAGTTACGCGCGTATACTATCCTACTAGCGGTATGCTATATTACTTTATTATTACGTTATTATAGTGTTTATAATACATATAAATACTTAGTCTACTTTTACTTCAACGGTTTTAAGATCACATTGTGCTGGATTTATGACTGAAGACGACGAGCATTACAACCTTAAAACTGGCACAATGAAAACACTTCTATTGACTATTTGGACTATAGGTACTGCCCATGCTCATCGACGGAAATATACAGACTTAGAGTTTACTAACGTTATAACTGATAATGCTGCAAGCGAAATAACCTTATCATCGAACACATTTGCTATTGAAAAATCAAAGTAATGACGGTTTATACTAGTCATAATGGCCAGTTGTTATTGTGTCTGTTCTTGCTGTTGCGAGGATAAGGCAATGTTTATTGTAATAACAACAACCAACGTGTCATAAAGAACCGTCACGTGACACTCAGTGTTATTCAAAGTCTGAATATCGGTATTCCATCCATATGAAAGATGGTGGTTATCTAAATGAAGTCAGACGTGTTCTATCATAGCACGGCGGCATTATTACTGCATAACGTGGCAAGGCCAAGTGGAATAAAATGTGTATAATTGAGCATTTGAAGATGAATTGAACGAGCTGCGCAATCAAATGGACATTGAATTTGCAGAATAAAACTAACGAGCGCGGGCTTTGCGAGTCACGAACTTGGAGTATTGCCAGGCGAGCGTAGCAAAAGTACGCATAATTTCTCCCAAAACAGGCAATCTTAAAGCGATGCCTTTTAAATTACGAACGGAGATACGAGTAACAACCAAAATAACGCAGCAGTCAGCATTCAAATTGCCATTAATCACAGATATTACGCCGACTTGCCGGGCTTCAGGTTTACGAGGGTTAACATTTTTCACGTAAATTGTGCAATTTCGTCTCGCAATCTGCGATATGAATCTTAATAATGGCGTTTATCTTCTACTTTTCTTCCCAATACTACTTCTATCTATACTCCGATGATTAAAGACGTTAGATATGATTTGCTTGAAGGAATGCTTTTACGCTTGGGTAATTGGTGAATTAATGCAAATGCATCTCTCAGACTATTAGTGGTTCGATCCACGCAACTGCAGATTAGAGTTATGAAATAAAAGCATCACTATGAAGCGGGTGCCTTCCTGACATTGTCACCTGTATGTTGACTGTTTGCTTCCAGGCCGAGTATTCGCTTTGATCAACATCCAGAGTAATCTAGTCTCAGTTAGAGGAACACGGCGGCCACGGGGCATTGTTCCACTGAAGCTTTGCTACTTATTCACTTCAAATTAGGTATCACAGTGAATTCTACCAATGCATAGCTCCTGGACACAATTACCTCTTGTGGACTGGACTAAAGGGATGAAGATTGAGAGAAAGAGAGAGAGATAGAGAGAAGGGGAGAGAGAGCGAAGAGAGAGAGAGAGAGAGAGAGCGAAGAGAGAGAGAGAGAGAGAGAGAGAGAGAGAGAGAGAGAGAGAGATAGGGCGGGAGATAAAAAATAAATATAGTATGAGAGAGAGGGGAGATAAAATAGAGTGGGAGAAAGAGAGATAGAGAAAGCGAAATGGGAAAGAGCTATGAATACAATATAGAGAGAATAAAATAGATAGAAAGCAATCACATAGAGAGAGTAAAGGCAGCGAGGGAATGGTGCAGTGGGACGACAATTGTTGAGAATGAAGGACGAAGAAAAGGGCATTGTTAGGTGGAATAGGCATGTTAAGTATGATCTACAGCTATGAGATGAGGGATGAATTTACATTAGTATATGCATACCGGTCCACACCACAATCACTATTCGTGTAAACTCATTTTATTATGAGAGGATGATTTTACTGACATGTTACCATACAATACATAAGCGTATTTCTCCACCAGGAATCTAGGCTTGGCTATATATTTGTTACAGGCAATCTGTGAAACCAGGCATTTCGCGTAATACCTGAAATATTCAGGCATTTCACGTAATGCCTGTGACCCCCAGTCATTTCACGTAATGCCTAAAATATTCAGCTATT
>JAUTBX010094425.1:0-10496 GCA_032361465.1 Lepetodrilus tevnianus | reverse complement strand
GTGATATGCTCCTCTATGGTGATATGCTCCTCTATGGTGAGATGCTCCTCTATGGTGAGATGCTCCTCTATGGTGAGCCATAGTGCTGTCTTTAGTGCTGCCAATATGTCATAGTACCATCTACATCTGTAATATGGTCAATATTGGTATATGATGTTTGCAATATGACTGAAGCTCTGCGGAAATTGGCATTAACTGTCTCGCCCATTTCTCTACTGATGTAAGTGATCCTGAATCACACTATTTGCCCATATTTTCTAACCAATATGTTCAACCAATGTAATGTATTCAAACAGTTTGATAAAGTACTCCACTGTTGTTGCAACTTGTAAACCTATCATATTTTTCTTGATTCGAACAAATTGACATTCTATAGATTTATTTTCATGTTTTGTAGAGTACCACAGATACGTTCCCACGACAACCACGACTAAAGCCACCACCAGGCACTACGACTACGACTACGGTAACCCTGGTTACAAGGGTGAAGGAGGCTACCGTGACCCGCTGGTGTTCCCCACCCACAGGACGGCCTCCCCCCGGGGCGATCTGCCGCCATACGAGACGGACAACCGAAATCTGGAGAAGGAATCAGATTATAGCCGCTCAGGTAAGAACACATCGCTTGTCCAGGTGAACAAACATTGATTGAACTATACAAGATGATCACCTTCACTTAACCCTCTCCATGCTGGAGGCAGCCAGAGATGTCCTAAAGAGTTGTACCTGTGTCGGTGTGCCCCCGGTTTGCCCACTTCTTTAAAACAACGAAAGCAATGAACCGAAGAACAATAGGGGCATTAGTGTATAGTCTGTACCTTAGTTTGAGGTTATGCCCGTCACTTTAATTAACTGATCAGACATAGTGAGTAACCCACGTTATAAGAAAGTGGGCAAACTGGGTGGTCACCTCTGTGTCTAATCCAGAATGGAGAGGGTTAATTGCATATACACCTGTTGATTGATTTTGTTTACAATCAGACTACCAGATATGCATTCGACATGAACATATTGTAGCAAGATATTAAATTGATTGATAGATTTTATTGATAGATTAAACAATTTGTGTTTTGAAATAATATGTTTAATGTCTGTGTTTGCAGGCTCTAGGGGACATGTATATGACAACAATAGAGGAGCCACCCTCAGCCCAGCTATCGTGGTGTTCTTCTGGACTTTTACCTGTGTTCTGGCACTCAGGTGATGTCACGGACAGACAGAACTACAGAACGTTCAACAACGTAAACACTAGGACGGCCTCAACTCACATGCTCATTTTACCGTTGTGCAAGACTTCCTAGAAGTGAATCAAAGAGGATATATATCTATATTATATACTGCAATTTTGTTCATCTCAAAATGATTTTGAAGACAGTTGATTTCTATTGCATTGGTCACCACCTATCATATCAGATTTCTTGCTTTAGTGTTTGAGCAAATGGAAAAAGATAGGTCTTGGACAAAATGTTGTAGATGATATAGGACGTGTTTACGCCATCGCAACAATACATACGTGGATTTATTTCTAGGAGGAGAGAAAGCGAGAGGAAGCTGCTGTTTTCATGTATTGACCATCATTGAGGTCAGATGGGACAATGACCCAAACATTGACCTCCGTGTAATCAATGAATCAATGTTCTGTCTGGAATGACCGAGTGCTCCATCCCAGAACAGACCGTCTGCTCTCAGAACTGGCCGTCTGCTCTGAAGGTCATCACATTCAATGTGTTTTATACATGTACACAAGTCTAGGCAAGTGTGTTCCCTGGTGTGCGGGTGGCTTGCTGTTGGAGATGAGCAACCATGAGCAACCATGAGCAACCATCATCGTCAGAACCAGCTTCATGAAATCATTATGGGTTTTTTTCATTTATGATATGTTTTTTTGTGGGTTTTTTTGCAACCATGACTGCATTTGTTCGTGGGTGCCACTTGCACTTCCTGTATGAGACAAAATCAAAGTATGTTTTTGTTTACCGTAAAGGTTTCTATAAATACTGTGCTCTCATTGTTTGAAGTTAAGTAAATGTAGCCAAGGTAGCGAAACACTAACATACTCAACAAACATTTATGGAATATTCAATGACTTATTTCAATTGGTACTGCTGGATTTAAAAGCTTTAAATACAATGTTGACAATCAAATTGGCATGTGTACCTTGAGAATATTGAAATATGTCATTGAGTTATCTAAAAATCAAAATAGTTTACAGTAGGTGAGCGGATACATGATTTTAAGAGAGGGTGGGGGTGTTTATATTTAACACTATTATCTTACTTCAAAGGGGAGCTTGTGCATAGTGGGGAACTATTGCTGAAGAGCACGTGTGTTTTCTGGATCCACCACTGTAACAAGTACTGGAGACATTGTAACAAGTACTGGAGACATTGTAACAAGTACTGGAGACATTGTAACAAGTACTGGAGACATATTCTATGTTAAAATGTATTTATGCTATTAGCGATGCTGAAAACAAGTGTCGCATTGTCTCAGTATTTATCTTCAGCCTCACAATTCACAGGCTTTTATTCATTTAATTTATACATATTTTAGTCATATTTGCATCTTTTGTTGTATATTTTAGAAATTAAGACATTTCACCATATGAATGTGAATTACAATGTCGCGATACTAGACACTGATACATGTTCTGTCTAAGTCATAGAGTAGCAACCAGTGGGAATGTTTTACACCATCATCGTGTTATTATATGTATATACTTGAGTTAATGACTGTATAGAAGCGTAATAAACCATGACATCAAAATCATCAAAACGCCCAAATGAAACACACTCAATTTTATGGTTATTAGTATTGAATATATGTTACGCTGTGTTTCCATATACACGTCTGTGTTTTATGTCATCCTTTTGTCTGTATATATATGCCTATGTCAAATCCATGAAGTTGTCAATAATATCTGTATGATTCAAAGCATATTTTATTTGTAGTTTAAAATTTGAGACTTTTCTAGAAATTGTTATCAAGCTATTAAACTTACCTGTTGACTGCTTTTTAATATATTGAACATTTAGAACAGCATTATTTAATTAAACTATGGTATGTATTTGATTATTTTCAGGGAAATATGATGGATGTCTTCTTTCCAATTTTAAGATTAACTAAACTTATGTAGAACATTGGATGAGGTATAATTCATTGAATGTTTCTCAGGATGTTCAGAATGTCTGCGCATATTATAGGACATGATTTTAGACATGATATAAGTAGCATAATATCTGTTATAATTTTTAAAGCTTAATCAAAATCATGGGAGTTGTAGTACATGTGCATTGTTCTTAAGTGGGTAATGTGCATTGTACTTAAGTGGGTAAGTTCTTTCCTTAAGATGTGTACCCGCCTGTACTGGTGATAGTTGTAGAAGTGTTTAATCTACTTTTCACCAAGCGTCACAAGAACTCACCATTAACCATGTCCAGCTTGATAACAGATTATCACAGGAATACCACTGGATTATCGCTGGATTATCACGGGATTATCACTGGATTATGACAGGATTATCACTGGATTATGACAGGAATATGAGGATTATCACAGGAATATGAGGATTATCACCAAAGCATCACTGGATTATAGGGCTTCTCTGATTGCCTTCAACAGGGAGAAGGTTAATATACAATGATTCAGTGATATTTGCCTGTAGATAACCTTACTGATTTAATTGTTTTTGTTCAGTATTAAAACCCCCATTGATCTTAGCTATGTACAGTATGTTTTTCTCTGTGTTTTGTGTGCAGTTAAGTTTTTAACCTCCTGTTGTTGATTTTATTTGTTGAACTGTGCCAAATTGTTGTGTGAATGCAAGGATCTTTGTAGGAATTACGTAGTAAATTATAGAAAATCATTTTGGTAATATACACAGGATACTTGTGAATAGATGCAGTTTCATAATAAACTTTTATTTATGTACTCTCATCCTAAAAGAAGTGCAATACAGATAGCTTGCCATCCTTGGATAGAATCGACTTGATTTGTGTTAAATTACTGTTGGAAATCCAGTCGTTTTCTTCATCAGCTTACATATACACGTATTGGAAAATGTACAACACCTATAAGCTGATATGTCACATGTCATTACAAAACATAGTTATTAGTCTTGATAAAAATTATGATGAAAATAGAGGTCTACAATAATGTCCACTCATGAAATAAGCACATTAAATAAAGCATCATTATTTTTTAATTGCATATAACACATGTATGAAATTAAGTCCTTTTATTAGCAATAAAAATAATAAACTTAAGATATTTTTCATTTGAATTCCATGATTAGATCAGTTCCCGACACTATTATATATCTTGGACAATCAGTCTTGTTGTATTGTCATAGTTTAGGTCAGAATAGCATCCAGTGTAGAAATGTTTGCGATGATCACGAGAGTATATGCAACCACTTCCAGGAAGTAGACGTACTGTTTAACTCTCTCTCAGCTACAGACTTCCATGGATGCCCTGTTCGTTAGCACAGCCGAGAGAGGGTGGACATGTTATACAAGCTGTGGGGATGTTGAAATCATTCTATTTTGCACATTTCTATTATATGTCATCTATTGGTCATCATTAAGATATTATATTTGAGACAAAAAAAATACAAAAAGAATAATGGTCATTGTATGAAATAATGTAACTGTGCTGAAGTGGAATGTTTGTCTTGTTTGTTACTTCCTATCCTCTGATGTTTGTCTTGTCTTCCAAAGTGGCTTTCAAACCCAGAAATCAGTATTTCATTTTGTAGGCCTGTTAATTCCATAATCAAATGATAGTATAATATGTATGTGTAACCATTTGCTTACGAGATGACATATACAAGTCTTATTTAAAATGGCACTAAATAAAATTAGTAATCATTAATGTATAGGACATTGCTTTTCACAAACTGACTATTATGAGGATGTTATCTGACTTAAAATATAGCACACATTTCATGCGAGCTTCGTGAGTATGCCTGTTCTCCGGCTGGATTGTCACGCACACTTCCTGTTCTATGCACGCTGGGTTGAAGCACGTGCTCATGCTGGTTACTGTAATATTTTAAAAGACTTGATGAATTGTACTGGCCCTCTTTGTTGCCTGCATAGCTCAGGTGGTAAAGTGTATGACTCATAGCAAGAAGTCTCGAGTTCGATCCTGACTATAGTCAAAATATTTTTGGATGTGTGCGTGATGGTATATTGCAGTTTGAAATGTACAAGTCCACTCATTCTCAAATGATAACTTTCATAATTTTACATTCCGGAATATAACAAACAAAAAACTCTTGAAAAAATAATCTAAAGATTTCCAAGTGACAAAAATGTTGACTGTTTTAATACATTATTATTTAATATTAACTTTATGTCACTATTTCACAAAGGCTATAAAACTCTCTCAGTACTATGAACTTTAATTAATATATGTACTAGTACGCCAATTTAATTTTATTGTCCCATATATTCATTTGCCTACAATGCACCTGGTTTCTCTGCAGAACAAATTATGTTATTAAACAATCCAATCAAGCCGACAGTTGTATAATATACACAATAAGTCAATGCACTTGATTATGACATGGTTTATGTCAAACATTGAGGCAATAATAATGGTTGTCATCTGTCTCACAATCGTACTTACTTTTTTGTAAGTGTTGAATTTTAACCCAGCAAACAATCATGGCAAATAATGATTGTCTCTGTTTTACATTGTTATTTTTCTTGACCAAGTCATCATTGACTAATACTTGATGTTTATGTTTCATTATGATTGCAATGTGCAATAGTTAATACTTTGTTATGTTCAATGTAATTTAGAGTTGGAAAGCATATGTTGTGTTACATATTTGTTGAATTCCACTTAGCAGGATACATTTACAATTAATTTCTTCATAATTGTTAGTGTTAAATATGAATAACAGGCACGCTTTTGTCAGTTTCCACTATATACACATGTATGACTGAAATACAATTGTTGTCAAAACTGAAAGCGGCCCATACAGATCAATATGAATGACAATAATATTGATAAATTATTATTGGCGAAATCTTTGTTGGTTACCAACAGCATTGCGCAAGTCAAATTTTTGCTTTAACCTTCTCCCTGCTGAATAAAATCGAAGTGTTCTATTTCTGCATTATATCGGGCAACTTAACTCGCCTTCAGCAGGGAGAGGGTTAATATCGCCCACTAACAGTCAATAATATTGTCAATAATCCAGTATTGACATTAATATTGGCATTCATATTGATCATTTATGGGCCGCTTTAAGGCAGCTCTCCACGTGAGGGTAAATGTCGACATATTTCTGTGACTTACTGTCGATAGAACATTTTCTCATGACTTTCAGATTTCAGATAATTATAACAAGCTGTAGTCCAAGTGCAAGAAAAGTCACACGGAGAGCTGCCTTTAAAGGGTTTTCTCATCTATATCAGACTAGCAATATTGAATGAATCAGGAGTCTTAAGGGCCCTATGCGTACAAATAACATCCAGCAAGAGTCAAGTTTGGCAGTAAATGTATTTCAGTTGTACATATACATATGTATATACCAGATATTTCATTATAACCAGACCTATATACAATAATATGTCTGTATGGAATGTAGGCTGCACCTCTGTAAATAGTGTACAATTTGGTATGCATAAGTGATCTTTTACATTTGATTACTATATACAACATTCAGTTATTAAACACAGCATTCTTGTATCAGTTTTTTTTGCAAACTCTGCAAGAATAATGGTATTAATTATAGTTGTATTAATTTATTAACTCATTAATGTCTTTTCACTCTCACAACATGAATCTTTTAATATTACGTTATATTGTATGCATTTTAAACAGTGATATTTTACACCTAGATTTAACCAATTTAATTCCATTTGAGGATGTTGTAGCTAAATACTGAAATTCAGTCTCCGGTTTTAGTAAAGTTAATTTTGAAAAATCATTAGAAATCATATTATGAGTTTTATTCTGTACGAGTCACAGCCGTGCTATATTGGTGACAACCTGCTTTCATGTCAGTTAAAGACTGGGTTTCGTCACTCCGACAGTTATGCTGTCACTGTATAACGTGACTGCTTGTTCCGCTCCGACATAACTGGTCAATGTACATAGATGTAGTTGTCAATTCACTGTACGTCTTGACAGCGTCTCACGTTTCATTTGGAATAAACAACTGTTTTATAGATTACCCGGTCTCTGTTTTGCTTCAAGGTGATGGTATTTAGTCGTGTTAAGGAATATTTCTGCGATGAACTCGAAGAAGAAGAATACAATGTGCCAGTCGTCTAAAGAATGTGACGTCTTGTGAGACATCGGAGTAGGAAAAGGAAAGGTTATTGTACATTAATATTATATTAAGACTGATAATAAGGGTGATTATTCCTTTATTTAATTATATGGATACTAGTATATGTACCGGTATATTAAAAAAAATGATTGATCATGAAATTAATTTCCTGTAAGGATGGTAAGAACATAAATTAAATTACGTCTATTTCCTGGAGTGAATAAATTATGCAAAGACAAAATTGGCTTATCGAAATGTTCTGTCCATAAAGAACATGTAAGAGATAAATTGAGAAGTTAATAGATATATTAATCAGTATAGTCACATACATTCACATATATTCTTCCTATAATATTGTCAGTGTACCGTTTTTAAAATACCTTCTCTGGAATAAAATATAAGCTTAAAAGCATTGATGATAAATTGGAATAGTTATTTTCACATTCTAAATCTACATCAAATTTATATCATTGATTTTACTAGATCTAGACTACTACAGCAAATTATTTTCATGATTGTTTCTGAAAATACCTTAGAACACCACATTGTAATTATATTCAAGTTGATGCTGAAATATAAATAGGTATGCAATATATCCACTGACAATGAAATTAATTTTATCCAATCTATTCTGATTCAAAAAGTAAATGGATTTCTAACTTAAATGGTTTTGTACAAATATATACATTATTTGGAAGCTTAAACTGACAAGATCTTACAGACATCCATTTTGAATGTTCTGCTTCCTACATTTCCTAGAAGTTCCAAATGAATTTAATGCATTATCATAATCATTACCCATGCTCATAGATTAATGCAGAAATAAATAATAAGGTTAAATATTGTAACCTACTGTACAGGTGTACTGTACATAAATATATATATTATTAGTATTAGATTCCAGACGATATTCTTCAGATCATGCTGTCACGGACTACGTTTATAACACACCCAGTGTCAAAGAAAATCCATCAACACGATCAATTCTAGTTTCGATTTCCTTTTGAGCGCAACACGTGTTGCTATTGAAATTAACCTACAATAGCTCACATAATTGACATATCATGACAATATTACAAATGACTAACAACCAAGCGAGACCATATTGATCGACGACAGTCGCTGTGAAGTATATGTTCATAAGCTTGACAAATTTAGGGGAAGAGTAAGTGAAAGTTTCCGTCTCGTGTATTGAGGGAGGAATTACCGTACTCGTCGCTACTGGAATTGATTACGCTGTTATTTGTCTACAACAGGTGTGAAGTATTGGATCTATATTCTATACATGACTCGGTCGGTGTTCAGGAAGATCTTCTTAATACAGGAGTTGCACAGATTCTAGAAACCGTGGTCAGTGACCATTCCAAAAATGGCAGGAATGGCTAGAATGGTGACACTCTTGGTTGTACTCCTGGCGTGTCCTTGTGTTGTGTTCTCTGTGCCAGTCAATGTTGCTCTGAGCAAGACAGTTAAGGCATTGTTTACATGCGGAGTGTTCGGTTCCGAGACGTACTACAACCATGTGGATACTTTAAAATCAGACATGGAACGTACCCTGAAGATGTGTGCCAATGTCACCGTCCACCCTCCACAGGCTATGGTGGATGGGAACATTGCTACAAAGTGGCAAAGCACCAACTATGATGCCATTAGGAACAGTGGCAACTTCACTGTGTATACACCCAGGTTCACAAATAATCTTCATGCGGTAATAGAAATAGACCTGAAGCAGGTGGGTAATGCTAAATGTAATCATGGTCTTTCTCTGCTCACTAAATCCTCTTGAGCTCAAAGCAGTATCTCTATCAATGTCATGTATACAATCTCACATTGCTTTCTTTGATTCTCTTGGCGAAGGAGATTCTGTATATTGGTCATTTAACAAAAATATTTCTGGGAAAGATTAGATTATGAAATAAATGTTATTGCAACACTGTAAATTATTATCCCTGATTACTACCCCATTGCTATTTATATCAAATTCATCGCCCGAGAACCAGTTGGACTAACCTGATTCTCGGGCAACATAATGTACTGTATATGAAAATACAGAGATGTCTAAACAATAAATCATCTAGATGCTCACCAAGCAGTCTATTTTTGGACATGATAAGGTGAAAATTCTGCAATACTATGTCGTCCATTCCCGTGTTGGTAGATGTTTACAGTGGAGAAAATCATTCTAAGGATGGGGGACAGCAAAAGACCCAATTTCATTGCCATCAGTAGAGGAGACAACAGTGGTACGGGGCTGGCACTTCCCTGGGCGTACAAGGTGAACTTTGCCGAGGAGTGCACCAACAAGTTCTCTGTCAATCTCACTGATGTCCCCAAGGACAGAGCATCGTCAGTCTGCGCCAGATACAAGAAGCCGCAAGCCACCACATTTGAAACAGTTAGTACTTATGCGCTCATGTTTTCAATAAAAGTGTATTTCACAACCGTACCAACCATTTTAAAATTTAGATTAAAGCTGTTTCCAAACAAAATCTACTGATTACATTCTTGTTGAAAACAGTATAATATATCAAAGTTCAACTATAAACAAACCTTGACAAACATTAACATTGTAAATGTCATTGCTTAATCAGAATTCCATTTAAGAAATACAAATTCAATATATTCAGGAATATTGAAGTACGTGAAATATAGTTAACTTGTTGCCAGTAATCCTTTCTCATAGAATTGATGTCTTTTGATTACAGATCGAATTTGACTTTTCAAAAGTACCAGCTGAACTTAGGGTAAGAATTTTGTATACAACAGGACTGGATTTAGAATGACTGATATACAGTAGACCTTGCATATAAGTGTCTAGGATAAACTGGACACTCGCCTATAACGGACTGAATCTGAAGTCCCGCTCCCGTCTAACGCTACTTAGGCATATGCGTATAACGGACTTCGCATATACACTGTAACAGACAAAAATAGCTGGTCCCAATGAGTATGTTATATGCGAGGTCTACTGTACATGCATTTTGAGATATTTGAATGACACAATACAAGTTATAATGAGTATATTATAATGATTATTACTGTTGGATGACATGATTCCATGAACATTGCAATATCCCCTTTTAGTCCATGAGCCAGACCCCCAAATTTGACAAACGGGTCAATTTTTGGTAGCAAATTCTAACTATGATTTTTAGATAGGTAATCATATGTAGATGTTGGCCATATGTGATAACACTTTCAGATGAGT
>JAUTBX010094313.1:0-12008 GCA_032361465.1 Lepetodrilus tevnianus | reverse complement strand
AGTGAATGTATTTTGCAGTTGTAGCTAAGAACTAGTCCAAATCAACCATAAATATCTGTGATATTATGCCTTTAAATTGTAAAACTTGAACAACCTTGTTTTTAAATGTACACACAGCTCTGTTATAATGTTATAAATACTAGCCAACAGCACAATTAAAAAACAAATTGATCAAATGGGTACACATTTTCCGTGCATACCAGGCAAACACAATACATGTCCTATAATAATAATGCTATTACAATGTTGCAATGTAACATTGTTACAATATTGTAATAACGTTATATAATGTGTGTTTGCTGGATTTGACGGTTACGGTTAGCCGAAGTTGATTTTTTTTTCCTCTTGTAATTTTTGGTCGGCGTTTTAGTGTATATTTTTATTTTTGTTTATTCACAATAATAATATTGATCTTTGAAATTCCTGCCAATTTTAATGGTCCAAGGTTGATGTTCTCAGGGATGTATTCTTGTGAACATGTCGAAAATATTGTAACTGGTAGCTTACCAATGCACCTCACTATCATAGTTATATTATATACATATAAACGTTGTTTCATCATGTTGACTTTGGCGATGGAGCTTTTTCTAAAATGTATCGTTAAATTATGCCAGATTTGAATCTAGGAAACACTTCCCAAATATTGTCCATGTCTGATCAATATATATTGGTTACCTCCCTTTTTGACTCACTTACCTCCCCCTTGAATAGATTACCTCCCCTTCATATATAAACTGGGTATAAACCACAGGAGAGTATATATATTTATCATGTCAAATGAAATGTAATATTCAGAATGAATTCTTGATTGTGTTTGTGGATTATTTTAATGTTCAGAAATGTAATCATTAATTTATTTTATATTTGGCTCACATTCAAACTATGCATTTTTATTTGTTTTGCTATATGTGTGTAGGTTTAGTCAATGCATGCCAAATAATTATTGTATTGTTGTCAGTATAGTTGAAAAGGTAATTTTGAATTACACATATGTTATATTGTGTAGAGGAATAGGTGTACATGTTAAGAAATGTACCAAATTATTATGCGATCTTACCTGTAAACCTTGGAGATGAAGTAAAGAAGACATGCTGTAGAGCACTGATTTATGTCCAAGTGCATATGTCCATCGTTTAAACTTGCCATAATGATCTTGCTTCCCCCTACTCCCCAAACCCCACCCTGCTTGGTGCTTTTGAATAACAAACATATTTGTGATATACATTACTGTCTGTCCATATAGGTGCATAGCCATTGGCGAGAGCTTAATTTATTTTACCATCAACTGGTTCATAGGACCATTTTGATTATGTGTTATGGCATGCTTATCATCCTGAGAAAATTGAATACTAGTAATCTTCCTTAGAACTCTTTGTCCTGTATACAGATTCATGAGTTTATCCTGCATTTTCTATTTTATTGCTTACCAGGTATTTTTCTTTTCAAAATTATGACTTTCAATTCTATACCTTGCAGAATATATTTGATAAAGTATATCAGTTTATCTGCAATTATTGCATAGTAGAATTTAACCCTCTACCTACTGAAGGTAACTTAACTTGCCCTATCACATGCAGAAATAGAATACTTTGATTTTATTCAGCAGTTAAAGTTGTCATACATGGGTGAGAGATTCCCATTGCAAGATAAAAACCCAAATCGCGCACTCATTTCTTTTTAAAAATTAGAAAAGAAAATTATATGCGCATTGGCCGAAATTTCCCCCCAGTAATGTTAATGTTTGCTAAAGTTTATACATAGTCCTGACGAAATGTCCAGTTGTTACTATGAATTAATTAAATGTCTGGTGAGCTACGGACCTAATGGGTGTATCTTTGGGTGGCACATGTTCTACAGAGTTGCTCAGTGCTGGCCCTACCTGCTTGAAGTGTCGCTGTGATTGTGGTTACGCCATGACGCTAGAAATTATGCAAGCTTTAACTGTGACTGAATACCTTAATTTGATTGCTATGCCATCCATGTGTACACATTAATCCAGTGTTGTGGTTCTTCATGTTTTAGCTAAATTGCATCCGAGATTTTGCACTGCCAACTTATTGTAACTTATTGGTTGCATTTATTGGCACACGGTCAAGGGTATTGGTATTTCTAATTATTTCAGTGATAGAAACTTACCTTTCAAACTAACTAGCCCAAATAGTGATACAAATAACAAATGTTTACAAAAAATATGAATTTCTACTAGCCTTTTAGCATTGGGTAAAATGGCCTGGGCTTGCAGGCTAGTGTTAATTTCTAATTTTAATACAAGGATTGAAACTAACAAGTGATATAGTAGCTGGAAAATTTGGTCCTATTTCAAAACTCAATATCTATATACAATGTCTACTACCCATAAAAATAATGTTACGAGGAATATCTAAGTCTTACTGGTTACTGTTGATTTCAATCCTTGTATTTGATAATAATAATAATGTGCATATTTATATTGCGCCTCATCGACATTTGAAACTTGAAAGTGCTCATAGCGCTACATTATGGTTGGCATGTTGTGATTTTTTCTTCACTGGTGTTATCATGCCTCAATATTTGTAAAATCGTGAACATATTTCTTGTAGTTTTGCAAGATTTCAGTATTCAGTATTGACTGGAGCAGAATGGCCAGAAATACACCAGAAGTCCCCTTGTGTATAAACTACAATGGACCCATTTTCTTTCTGTATTGCAATATTTAACGTCTGTTTCGAAAATCAAAATTTAGATTAGATCTAACTTATGTATTATTGTTTTTAGGTTAGTACTATTTATTGATATTCAGATTGTGTGTTTATTCTATAAATAACGACCGATAGTATATCGTTTCTTCATCATGTTCAGCATCTTCTGGCTGCCTAAGGTTTACACTTGAACTTTCTTCGCTTCACAGTAATATAATATGACGATGCTGAATAACTTACAAGCTGTCGGTAGAGGGTACATATACAAATGATATTTCTATAACATTATTTATCAACTGTATATTGACTAACACAGATCTATTGTATAATCTTCAAGCATACGTTGTGTTAATAAAAATATTAATTTCTGAAGCTGCATTAATCAACATGCAACAATGCGCAATGTATAATATCCGGTATATATAAAATAGAAATATATAATAATAATAACAACAACTATACAATCGGATATTACAGCAGCAAAGAACGTGTGATAGATAATCTGGCAAATTAATTTGTTTGGCCTAACTTAAAGTGTAGGGTTTTACAAGTAGACAAGTTTAGTGTTAATAGCATACCGGTAGTAATAATATGAAAATATCAGTTTGTGTCTATGTATGCTTTGACCTGAAGAGATTTCTTCTGTTATGATCATGCAACATAGCATATATAATCATGTAGAAATATCAGTGCAGGGCTCTGGACTAACATATGCCCGACGTACAGGGGCAAGTTAAATTGCACTGCGGGCAACCTACTTATGAACATTTAGCACCTTTGGTGCCTTTGCAACTTGCCCTGACTTGCTCTGCGGGCAAGTAACTAAACATTAGTTACCGGTAGTCTAGAGCCCTGCAGTTTCTGAGTTTTTTTTAATTGTATATGTTTGGACCTGAAGAGATTACTTCTGTTACGATAATGCAACTTAAGAATGTACTAATACTAAATAATTTGCGATGCCTGTTCCTAAATAATACCCAGTTATGAACTAAGTAGCGTTTGTGTAGTGGTACCACAAAATTAGTTTCAGATAAATGGATAAGTTGTTAAAAGCATTACGATCCTTGCACACCGAAGGCAAATTTTGCGTCGACAAATTCGGTGATATACGTTATGAGATATTTTGCTCGCCTCCGGTGTAAAAGACCTTAACGCCAAGTAAGCTTCAGAACCCTATACTTCATTGTTATTTAGTTCATCTCTTGCTCACTTTGAATAAGTTTAATGTCAAGAACAATGCTATTGTAGTTTTTATACCTACCATACGTAATCTAATTATTGTTATGTGATAAACTCATAAAGTATCGGTAGTGAATATCATCTCTTTTCTTCAAAAGGGATGAATCATGTACATTGTGTCATATCAACGTGGCAATCTGTTCTTGTTGTTTACATATCCATTGCGAAATTGCAGTTTCAAATTTTCGTTCAACTTTTTTAAATTGTGGATAGCGGAGTATATGTACATATGTTGACACTCGTAGTGTTTTAGATTTGTAATTATGACAGGGTCTTTAACCTTTTCCCTGCTACAGGCAACCAGAGCTCACCCAGCTATGTTATCAGTGCTTGTGCAGAAAGACATGACCCAATATGTACAAAGCAATGCACACATCCATGTGACTTTTGAGAAACTAAATGCTTATTACCTATGTTATGATTGCTTGTGAAAGTGGATTCCATTCTATAGAGGAATCCACGTTCATTACATGTTATTGCAAATTAATTCTACAGATTTATCGGTTAGAATGTCCTAACATGTCATTTTAATATCATGCATAATCAGAAATCTATCTAGAATATCAAGATTTGTGAACGTTATTACACCTAAGAAATGTTTGAAAATTGTCAGTTGTATTACATCTGGGACCATTGAGTGAAAGGGTCTTTAATTTTAAGCAATGAAATGCATCGTAGCACGTTTAGGCATGACTTTGCTCATGTACGTTTAGTGATCATGTTTGTATTTTAGATATAATTTGTAAATTCTTTTAGGTGTTTTGTGCAGATGATACCGATTTTTATCTTGATGTGAGAATTTTGCATTTTTGTTGGAAAATGCCTGTAGCACAATAAATGTGTTGGAATTATTACCCTGTTGGTTATAATTTTATGGTATACTGAAGAGAGCAGTGTATGTTTTTGTAATAGGTTTAGTGGCATAACATGACATTGACATTGACAGCAGTGATTTTAAGTTCTATTTGGGCGCAGCACAGTCATAGCGTGTCATTTTGGGCCCCAATGCCTTATCATAACTTGTCCTCGGGCATCAATGCCATAATATATAACTTGTCCTTTTGGATATCAATGCCAACATTATTACTTGTCCTTTTGAACATCAATACCACCATATCATAAGTTGTTCTCTTGGATCTTGATGCCATATTGTAATGATGCCCTTGGGCATCAATGCCATATTATAACTTGTCCTTCTGGGCCTCAATGACATTGTAACTTGTCCTCTTTAGGACCAGTCGTCACCTATGGGTGAAATATTCCTGCTGTGACGTAAAGCATACATTCTTAAGCATCAATGCCAAATAATTACATGTCCCTTTGGACATTAATACCATATTATAACTTGTTCTCTTGGGCATCACTAAAATAATACCATTATAATTTCAGACCAATTTTATGTTAAAAAAGAATAATATATACAAAATATATCAAATATATACAGCAAGGAGTAGTAACTTTGTCAGCTCGGGCAAGATCTGTCTTTTAAACGAAACTGTGGTGTGGATGTCTGGAGCATATTTCGGACTTTGGCGTCAATATTTAGTTCCAAGGTCACCTCCTGGAACACTTCACTGCGAGATACCTGGAATACAACGGTACAGAAAGTATCCATTAGCAGTTAGCATGGAATGCCTAATTCTCTATATATAGTCTTGTTGCAAATGTGTGAAAGATTCCCGCAGTGACGTTAACCTACATATTCACTCACTCTACATATAGTCTAAAAAGGCGAGGATAAACCACGGTGTGTTGCCTGTTGGGTGTGAAGAGGATCTCATGGTTGAACACACATGCTATTTTTTAAATTGAAATTCTCTCCGATATAAGAAAAGATAAATTCTCTCTGATATAAGAAAAGATAAATTCTCTCCGATATAAGAAAAGATAAATTCTCTCCGATATAAGAAAAGATAAATTCAATAAAAGTGCAACAATAAATGTTATCGACATTGTGTATATAATGTACATGTATAGTACATACCTCATTGAAACCGATCTTATTAAACATAGCCAGGCTGGGTTCATTAGTTAGGCCGATTTTAGCCGTGATCTGTGTCAGATGCAAAACATCCATTCCTAGGATGATAAAAAATAGAGAATCTCACCTTACTGTCAAACATCTCAATACAATACTTGCACAAAACCGTGTCATACAACATTTAGCGGTACATGTATTTGTATGTTTCATGATGTAGTCCTAATTACTCTAATAATTCGAACCCTCTAATATTTTGAACACCTAAATAATTTGCCATAAATATTTCCCCCCAACAATAACAATTCAAACATGACTACCATAGTCTTTTAATTTGGTAATGTTCTAATTATTCGAACACAATATTTTTGTTATCAAAATAATTACATTTACATTTTTTTTTTAAACCTTAATTTATTTACCCTTTCATATTCGAACACAATCACTTTATTTTTTATCAAAATGATTACATTTTACATTTTTTTTTAAACCTTCATTAATTATTCAAACACAATCACTTTTTTTTTTTATCAAAATGATTACATTTCACATTTTGTTTAAAACCTTCATTTAATTAGTCAAACACAATTACTTTTTTTATCAAAATAATTACATTTTACATTTTTAAAAATCCTTAATTTATTTACCCTTTCATTTACAACCATATTTTGTACTTTAATTTGGTTTTCCTAATTATATGAACACACATTTAAAATGTTCATATTTTTCTAAAATAAATCCACTACAGATTTTAAGTATTTCTCCTGTTCGAATTATTATGGCAATTACCGGTACGGTACATTTTGCACTCACCGAACCTCATCATGGACAGAAGAGCATCTTTGCCAAGTCCCTTGCCTCGAGCCGACGTCTCTGAAAAGCATTTGTCAACGACAACGTGCATTACATTGATAAATAAAGATCTTTAGTTTTTGCAGGTACAACTTCAAACACAAGAATTCCTGCATATATTACTTATCGATTAGAATTTCTTCATATATTTTTTATTTATTTTTCCATATCTATAAAGTAACTTAAAATTTAACGGCAATAATTATTTCAACCATTTTATCCTTTATCTGTGAATTAATTTCAACTTTACCCGCAATCATTATTTCAATCTCGGCCGTGTGTTTGTTTTCGCTGTCATTAAGAAAAAGGTTCACGTCTCCAACCATTGACTCTGAAACACATGGAAGGGTTATCGCGTTAAATTTATTAGGACTGCTAAATGTTCACAGTAGAATATCGGATCAAGAAAGTGTTGTTTTCAAACTTGAATGTGTCTTATCTGACCTCCATCTCATCCTGTTTGTGAATAATTATATCAAATATACATTACTGTCTTACCTATCTCTCTGTCAATCATTTTGTCTTTTAACAAACTTTCATAAATCTTTGCATCCAATATTATGAAGGTGCATTCTGAAATGAAATAATAGATAAACTCATGAATTGTACACCATCTTACATTGCTTATTTTCAAAAAAAAATTGTCACATTAGTTTAGTAAAACTATTAAACAATATAATTGAATATACAACTACAAGTATACATAAAGTCAAATTCTTTATGTATAAAATAAACACATTAATTCACAAATACTAGTAATGTTCACAAATATAATTAAATAATACTACCGATCAGTTAAACATTTTAAAAGTCAAATTGCATTAGGTCTGGTGATGATAGCTGTGGGTCCATACATCTCTATTTGTGTCCTATTTGTTTAACCCTCTCCCTGCTGGATTAGGCCGTCACTGCTCTTTGGGGCATATCTGGTTACCCTCAGCATGGAGAGGGTTAATAGGGCACAAATGGAGATATGGAACCGCAGTTAGTGGTGATTAATGTACACACTGTCTTCGTCTCGTCTCCACTGTTCCTCCATGTTGTATTCTTCCGCTAACGACAACGGTTCCGACGCTGTCAGCTGCTGTAGTTCCGGGGACGACATCCAATCATGGTATCTGTGAATGTAAATACATACATTGTCTAATATTACTGTTACGGTAAGTCTTCTACCTTATGTAGTACTGGTCACACGATACCAATTCTTATTGGGATTTAAACTCAAATATTCAGGTTTGTTGTCGTACACATGACCAACCTGTGCCATCCCACACACCTCTGTTTAATCATTTTAATTCATGTACTGTATCATGCTCCATAAGCAGTACATCTATAACATGCATACCAGATTGGAATGTCTAATATTAAACAGTACATCTATAACATGCATACCAGATTGGAATGTCTAATATTAAACAGTACATCAATAACATGCATACCAGATTGGAATGTCTAATATTAAACAGTACATCTATAACAACATGCATACCAGATTGGAATGTCCAATATTAAACAGTACATCTATAACATGCATACCAGATTGGAATGTCTAATATTAACAAATGTCTAAAGATTCCTATAAATAATATGAAATTGATTTTGATATACTAGTATGATAAACAAGTAATCAAATACTTATATGTAAACCATGTTCAATGTACTACTAGTAATTTTACATATTTGTTTTTATAACACCTATAAACAGCTGATAAATGAATGTGCTAATACATTCTGATCTAACTCACTTTGGTACATGATGACTTGAATAAGGAACTAAGAGAACTTTAGATCCAAAACAGAACGTTTTTTCATTTATCTTCATGTCTTGAATTCGCAGCCTCAAACTACAAATTGATATTTAGGCTTTTCAATCCATAAATCAGCTGTCAAATAAAACCGATCGCAAAGACTGTAAACAAACCCACGTGTATTGTGTGGTCAAAGGGAAGTAACTCTGCGACAACTTGTGTCATGTGACCCATCATGTGCCTCGAACGGTGTTGAAGTGCCAAGCTAGATTTGGATCAGCTGATCAGCTCCTGTGGTGTTCCCGTGTTGATACTGGCAAGAGAATGGGCACTATATGAATGTAGTAATGTAGATCTTTATCTTGATAACGTTAATTAACATTCCCCGAGATGGCAGGAGACTTGACGGACACCGGGACCCAGTATGGGACCAGCGTAAGAACTTTTCTAAAGATGTCAATATGACATTGTCCGATTGTGAATGGTCAGTGTCATTTCATAGCTGCAGTTCTGTATCTAAAAGATACTATTTTTGCTATCTATTATGGGGCCCGTTGATATAGATAGCCGCATGTTTTAGCTACAGAACTATCATGATCTAAGACTAATCTAAGCTTTATTTATCTATTGAGTGGGCAGAGGTGGAAATCAGGGACCCCTTCCCCTCCATGACTAAAATTGGCAGAATCTTGCTTACAAAATGTATTTCATGATTCCACAGACATCTAGCCTAGATTCTAGGCTTCCATTTTGCAACCAACTGGAAATGAATCCCCTGATCTCCACCTTTACCATTCATGGAATCCCTATAGCTTTTTAAACATTTACATAGAGATAATTATTAATTAGTGTATTAAGATACAAGTTTAACATTGAAACTATTTTGTTAATAGCTTGAAAACAAATCTCAGTTTGAATAAATACTTAAAGATAAAATTTGAAATTATAACTTAAGCAAATATCTACTGTATGGGATTACAAACATGTGTGTGGTATTACCGTGTATATAACTTACAAGCATCATGTTATGACAGAACAAAGACCATACAATCTCAGAAATTATTTACTTCATGTAATAATTTACTAATCAATATCAGAACTGTGAATACACTCTAATCATTTAAACTCAAATTAACAAAGAAGATTAAACCAACAACTACCAGTATTTATTTTTCACATGAAATAAGGTTATATAATATTATCAACACAAAATATAGTAACCATCACTAGATGCTGTCATGTGTACTATATAACTGTTAAAGACATGTATTATTTGAACTATTACCAAATTGTAAATGCAAATGGAACTGTTACAATAGATTTATCGCTTCTATTAAATGGCAATGCAGATCTAACAAATGTTCAAAATTAAACCATATTTACTGCTGTACAGCTGTGCATTAAACAATCTAAGCACTTTACATATATATTGTAAAATAATAAATCCTTTAAATATAATCAATAAATACAGCTTTATGTGCACACATGAATACCATTTCATTATATTCATAGTTCTCTTCTCCTTTTATACATACTACCGGTATTTTCTCTTTTGTGTTATATTATGTTACGGTATAGAAATGTATTTGATGTAAATATTTCAGGAGTAGGTTTATTCCTAAGTTGGCATAACTTGTAGTCTTGTACCCAATCCCTTTCTATTGTCACATTGTGAATAAAATATGTGTGAACTAAATCAAGCATCATGGTTACTAACTTTAAAGGCATACTATCACAGTTGATAGACCTATATAATGGAAAAAACGAATATCGATCTGAGACTAATTTCACTTGATTTATCCACATAATATCACATAATATCACGGATGATTGACCTATATACGTGTAATGGACACACAAATTTCCATCCGAGACTAATTACGCATGATTTGTTCACCCAAAAGTAGCAGGTTTACTGAACCATTCTGTACTAGATGGATGTTGCATCTCTCCTACAGCCATAAACTGACAAGATGAAATAATTCTTGAAAGCGGCTCTAAACGTCAATTAAAAAATAAATTAATAAAAATAAATAAAAATAAAGTTTTTGATTGACAGCCAAGTTATATTTTGTACATGATTAAAATATGCATATGTTGATTTCAGGTGGGCCTGGTGTACATCTTTAACCTCATTGTGGGAACTGGGGCACTAACGATGCCCGCAGCGTTCAAACAGGCGGGATGGCTCGTCAGCCTCATTCTCATAGTACTGCTGGCTTTCGTTAGGTGATTACACAACATTGTAGTATCACGCCACTATCTAATATTTGTCATTTACTTGTTCTTGTATCAACATTTTGTATACATTATTTTCATAATTCATATCAAAACTTTTTGATTCGTCATAATTTATTAACTGTTTATTAATTATTTAAAGTTTAGTGGTACATTATCTAGATTGTTTATAATACCAGTCTACTATTTTATATGTAAAAAGAAAAACCTGCAAAAATAATATAGGATGACATCACTATAGGTTTATACTTCTAATAGAGGCTAAAAATGTTATTTCTTATCACTGGTTATTTTCTGATGTACTAGTATTGTCTTTCAATAAAATTCAAACTAAAAATATTATTTTACAATAACCACGATAACAACATTACCGTATTAGTATTAAAATGATAATTTATTTTTTAGTTTTCTGACGGTAACGTTTGTGATGGAGACGATGGCTCTCGCTAATGCTGTGATGAGATTGAAGCAACGCAGTTCAAAAGACAATGTAAGTACTGTAAAAGGCTTATTGTTCGCGCAGGTCTAATTTTCGCGCACTTCACGCAAAACATTATTGCGCGAAATCTTAACCTGCGCTAAATACAGACCTAGATCATTAGTGTACTTGCATTAGTGAAAAAACAATCTCCAAAATATCAGTAGCGCGAACAATACACCGCGCGATCTAGTCATTTTTCCTGATTGCGCCAAAATTGCACCGCGCGGAAATAGATGATTCTACAGTAACATTCTACATGTGGAATTATTTAAATTTAAATTTTTAAAACTACTACTACTACTACTACTACTACTGCTACTGCAGCTGGTTATCCTTTATTTTCCTATTGCCTTACTCAGAGTTAATGAAAACTTAGAGAGACAAAGGCTTAAACTGTGCGCCATTAGATCAACCAAGATTTACCGGTATTTTTTATTAATTCGTAGATTTCAATACAAATTAAAAAACGTACCAATAATGTTTCAGGGGGAAAAAGACGAACGTGCACGGTTGTTGCCAGAGAACAGAGCAGGTGGGTACCCAGAATGCCGTGCCAAAATATTGGTTATTTCTTGCAGAATCGCACACTCTCATGATACACAAATCTTATGTTATCTTTGTTCACTGAAGAACATGTTTTCTCACTGCAAAATAATCCTTGATATGAATATCCTGGGAATGAAAATGTCCTTTGATTCACTATCATTAATGTTGCTTTATAGGTTATAAACCACCATTGAAATTCACATAGGCGACAGTGTTAACATATTTCAGCATAACTAGTGAATCAGTGA
>JAUTBX010094202.1:0-12018 GCA_032361465.1 Lepetodrilus tevnianus | reverse complement strand
TCATACTTTTCACTACGGGCCCAGTCATTTTCCTACTAACCCGTTCAAGATAGAACACAGGCAATACACTACGCACACTACTGGTATTCAATACGTATTCTCTATTGAACGCGCCTCAGGTAACATTGCAAATTATACGAATAGTTTTTTAACTGTTAAATATTGACAGTATCCTGTGTATCTCCCTAGTAAATATGTTTTAATATATGTATATAAAGAGAATTTATGAAAAGAGCATTTATGAAAAGAGCATTTATTAAATGTTAAATGAAATAACTATTCGATGGCAATAGCAAAGAAGCATTATGTACGCATGGCTGATGGAAGCGTATCGTGATATACGTCAGTGGCACTAACTTGTCATATATACATTGCTATGCGCTTTACGCCTAAAGATATCGACAGTATCAGGTTGATAATACGATGTATTCAACTTGGAGAAGTTTTCGTTATTCGTATGCATTTGTCTTTTCTTTACTTTGAATTTGAAATATTCCGGAACGATATGACAATCATGAATGCATTATATTATTCGTACGGAAATGTTTACGATTTAATATATGTATCATCTATTCCAAATGGTCGAACTATATACAACAAGGAATGGTATAAAACAAGTGAGATTGCACTATAAGTTCTTGCAGGCGTTCTTGGAGAATATCAATAGCGATGGATTAGGCAACATTTGTGTATTTGCCTTCGTTTAGGTAACATGCATATGTCTACGCTACACAAATCTGACCCTAAGTGTCTAATGTGCACACATCTTATACAATATGGTTTGTCAAATAAATTAAGCATACGTCAGTCAGTCTTTCATCACGCACACACCTCCAAGACAAATTCAGAGGAGAAAGTTGTGTTGCAACCCTTCTGTAGACGAGTGTTTGTCAACAGGACTCTGACTCCCTGGTTCGACACTAGGTGGCGCTGTCACACATTCGCACTACTCGGTGAAAGTCGGGTGTGGGTCAAGGTCAAGGGCAAGTTGTCGGAGTATATCAAAACCACCCGAAGTGTTCCGAGTACGAGTAGACAGTTCGGGGGGTTTGCATTTTTCTGGCAGTTGATTTTTTAAAGTTCTGTTTACTTTATATATCATGTAGATTCATTCATACTTTAATTTCCACATCACAGGAGGGCTCATGGATTCCACTATCGAATGAGTTCTGCTCGCCGTGGCAGATAAACGAACTGCTGTTGAGTGATGACTCCAGTTTCATACACGTTTCGTAATGTTTGTTATTAGAGCACATCTTGTTCCGGTTCATCTGTTGCCTTGATGACGTGGATCTAGGAGGGAAACCATTGTCCGTGTTCGAATCCCCTTCCAGAGAAAGATTGGATGGGGATGGGTATTTAGTTAGAACGTCACTGTCTGATTCGTACATCTCGGTTTCTGAAACCGACCAATCGCTGCCCTCCATGTCACAGGAGCTGTTCTGGAGGGAGCCCTTGCTGTAGTAGTACTTCCGCTGCCACTTGAGGTCCTCGATCGTCTCGTTCAGGGTCAGGAGCTGCTTCATCAGAGATAGATCCTGGTCCATCAGGGATGCCTGCAACAGATAATCACGGAAATAAGCTTATGTGTCTTATGGTTTTACAGGTTTACGTTCGCAATGCTGATATACATTTAGCAGACGGGGGGCATTTAGTTGTTAGAATAATTCTGATTTTCTTTTTCAAGAACTAAATACCCAGGTCTGCTATCATAAATGGTAGTCAGTTTGTCTAGTGTAGTCAGAATAATGCTGATTTATTTGTATGTGACTACAATAGACAAAGTGACTATCATTTCTTGCTCACCGTCGCTGCGAGAATCACCGAATAGCATTATAGAAATATGAGTAGAAACTGACGTTCAGATATTTGGACACTCGTTCACTATTGAGAAAAAGTGTCAACATGTCTAAGGAGCTGGAGTGAGTGGGTGAATTATTGTTTTACGTCAGCGGGATTATTTTTTATTTCACCCACAGTGAAGATGAATTAATTAACAATGCAACATGCATGGGTTAAGATGAAAGGCAGCATAAAAGACTTGCAAAAAAATAAAAGGTTTGATCAAAGGTGAAGTATATACATGTTTCAACACAGGGAATACTAAAACATAAGGAGAGAAACCAGATTTTAATTTAATTACTAGTAGTTTGAGAATCACGATTCATCGACCGATGAACACTAGAATGACAATACTGAATGTGCGGTTAGTAATTATTAATGTTATTAACACACACTTTTACATAACGTGCAACATATATTTGATCAAAGACTCAAGTAAGCTATCAGGTCCACACATGAAATGCACTCTTGTCAACTTCGTAGAAATAAACACTGACAAGTGACACACAAATTTCTTGGCAACTCGGAAGTGAAATAGAATGAGTCATCAATACTTCTCAGTCCATGTATATTGCCTGTCAATCACAGCTATTTCCCTTCAGCAAACATGACTATACAAAACCCACCGTGGTATATTTCAATGCATGTCAAGTACGTTACAAGACCACAGACCCGGGAATTGTGCACCTGGATTTGGTCTGAAGGGGAAATGAAATGCACGACAATGGATTAAATCTCGTTACGAGTTCGATAAGATAAGCCTCCACAGGGAAGACATATCTGGGAGGTTATCGTTTGTTTTGTACTTTCAATCAACCCGGGGTTTAAAAAACCCCAGTCCACTCATGCACATGCTCTGGATCAAAGTGTCTCCTCAAAACTAATCCTTATATCGAGGGATGCATTATATTTAATACACGAAGCAACTGAATTTCAGGCCATTGAATTCTTGTACTGTCCACATTAGATACGATATAATAGACCTATACATGCCTAATAATGACAAGCGACCATTACGCTACTCTAATATATGTTATATTATTTTGCAAGTTGTGAAAATATTATAGAATGCCTTTACGCTAACACTAGACATAAAACGCTGACGACGCACATTTTATAATAAGCAACGCCTGTTCGAGGTCACCGATGCATGACGCCGAACAATGGATCCATTTTCCATTTATTTCACCAGATTTTGAATATTTCACACTTCTTTGGCGTTATAGTTTGGATGTCTGGAATTTATTATTATTTTATCACGACTTGAAGACGCTATTATGAAGTTTTGACATGTAAAATGTGAAATTCGTGTCCTTGACTGTAATTACAGTTCTTCAATCTCAAGTGGGCAGATTAAAATAAATCGAAAGATAGATATCGGCAGACATGTGTTGTGTTAAAACCAGCTTGACGCCGACAGCGGAAGGTTGGGATCGCGGTGTAAGTTACGTTCCTTCTTAAAAGCCATACTGGACGGAATTCGGGTGTCATCGCTAAGATAGACGTAAGGTCAAGTCTGCATGAACACCGTGACGCGGCTTCGCAATCTATCTCCGTTTTAATTCCGTATCTTATCGGGTTTTGATTAAACTTCGGCGCCACAATCTTGGAATTATTAACGAGCTTTCCTGTAAGAGCGGTACCGTCGTCCGTCTTCATGATAGCTGCATGTGCGAGATAAAACAACCTCATTCAAACTGATGTTTCCGCCGACATAAATATTTTAATCTCGTAAACAGATTTAATTGATAGTTGCTAGGATCGAAATAACTTGTTCCACTTTCGTAAAGATGTTGCGGAATGTCAAAACTATATTCGTACTGCCACTAGCGTTGATACGCGATGCCGGGGAGACTTTAGCCGTTTCAGGAAATAGTAATGCTTGCACGCATACGTGATAAGTTGAGCTCTTGGTTATAAACATTGTGCAAGAAAATAAACACGAGGTTTAGTTAAATATACAACATGCACGACTATGCAAGATTGTTGGGCGGCCAATAAGGAAATAGTGCCCGTTATGTATATAATGATATAAACACAAGGGTCAAATATATATGCTCTGGTAAACCAATGCGGTGTAACAAGTATGTAAATGCCTAGCAACTACGTACTATGATATCCACGGTGCAGTCGCCATACTGTAAACACCCGGGGTAATATAGGCACCATTCGACACCAAGTCTTTTGGTAAATATTCAATACCGTCTACTGCTTACATAACATACAAAAGGCTTTGCAAGTTACTTCAGCTAGCGCGTGTCACGTGAGATACGAAGACGGCGTCCAGCGGTACGTTTGACGTCAGTACGTCGCTCGAAAATTAATATAATATAATAAGTGAAGTAGCGTGCATACCACGTGACATAACGTGTACAATAGCACCGGCGGGTGGATATATTGCACGCGATATAAGAAACAAAATAACGTGGGCCTTGTTATCGCGGGGTGTGGTCATGGGAAACACACAACACCTTAAATTACAGAGTTCATTGGACATGCATTAGGGACATTAGTCATGATTTGAAAGGTGGTTGTGTGCGTGACGTGATTATGCAGTTTGTCGTTCCCATAGAAAACCAATCGTTGCTTCAAATTGCAGGTTATATATATGTACATATAGCATTAAAAACTGTTCAATTGGAACTCGTGTATTTGAATAGATGCTGTTTTTTCTCTCTCTCGTACACATACTTTAGTAGAAGAGGTATACTCTAGTTTATATAATAAGGTTAGAATAAGTTAATTGGGTTTTACAATCACATTGAAATCTGTTATGCCTGGACATACAAATTGCAAATTCGATACATGTGCATATAGCATTAAAGAGTAATACAAACTATTCAATTGGAACGGATGCTGTGTTTTTATCTCATACAAAGAAGTGTTATACTCTGGTTTCTAAAATAAGATTAGAATAAGTTCATTGGGTTTTCCAATCACATTGAAATATCGTATGTCTGGACATACAATTATAGGCGACAACGGATTAAACAAATTACGACACCCTCCCCCAACCCCACAGAAAAGAAAGAAGAGACTTAGTAATGTTTGTAAGCACCATGTTTAGCCAAGAAAGATAACTGTTAACCTTTGTACGGTAATGTCGATCTTCCGTTACTATTTATCTGACATGCTGTTTACCGTTGGCATAAACTATATATACATTGCAGGTTATGGCTCAATTTCTATCTTAGTCACTGCAAATCTTCAAGTTTATTGCGTTCGAGCCAGTATAGGTAAATCAAGGCCAATAAAAATCGCAGTAAACCTGTGCATTATCGCAGTAAACCCGTGCATTAAGTGAGGCTCGTGTCTCGTAGTTTACGAGCAGGGAATAAAACACGACAGTTTACTGCAGGCATGAGTACCAAAGGTTGGATTAACATACGTGGCTCTCCAACATGGGTCGTAGCTACGTGCGACCAGTCCGCCATCTTGGCTCTTTAACGTCTTCCCGTAGACGACTAATACCCGCCGTTCAGGTTGTCTGAATCTCAGGTAATAAATGTCAGAACCCGGACAGTTGGTGATGTCGGGGGGTCTGTGTGTGCTTTGTCTTTGGGCTGGGAAATGGCGGGAACAGGTAAATTGTCAGACTTTGACGCTGAAGAGTTTGACAGGACGGCCACCGAATCTCCCTGTATGTAACCGATGACCACGTCTGACCCCAGGATGACCCCAGGATGAACTAGTTTCAGACTTATGTACACGTACATGATTAAAAGAAACAATAGGATGACCTTTATAAATCTCATTTCGTATTAGAACAACAAGAGCACTATTTCATAGCAACAAACACGAGATTACGGAGTATTATGATATGGACAAAGTAAATATCAAAGATGCTATCATAATGGGTAGTTAATACATTTGGTATTTCTTTTAGAGAAGATAGTAATATTTCGTGTTTGAAATTGAATTAGATAGGACATACTTTTTCAGGTTTGCGTGAGTATGTAACCGCTAGGTGAACTTCTAGAATGTATATAGAAGAGGAATACTATTCTGTGGAGGAACCTACTTTCGTTAAGCACGCTGTCACCTTTACCCTTACTGAGACACGATATTGGGGTTTAGAACCCGTATGTAGACTCAACATGCCATATCGAGTGAGATGTCTGGCGACTGCATCAACATGCAAATATACCATTGCTTATTTACCGCGCAAATATCAGCGCTCTTCAGAGACCTGACCTGTCAGGGTAGACAGAAACTGACCAGGGCAAGGTATGTTCTCTCAGTAGACATACTGACCAATAAACATATGGAGAAATGAATATCGAGTGGGGGTCTTCTCAAAATAATATTGTGATAATACCTTTTGAATCTCCGACCAATGGAATTAAAACGCGCATAGTAGGGATCAGTTTTGCAGGTTTAAGGGACGTTATGTACATGTTGTTATTAGAGTGAAATTGATATATGGAGCAGCTAATTCGAGATATGTTATTACTATTTATAATAGGCTCCCTATGCATGTTTATCGATGTAGAGTTGACGGACAGACGATGGTGGTAGGTATGTGTGCGGTCTCTGGGGAAGGGGAGGGGGAGGGGGTACGGACGGTCCCCAGGGGTAAGGATGCTAGTTCAGGAATGTCGGACCACTCGCCTCCCCGGGTACTTGACTGACATGCGCAGGCGTAAGGTGTCAGAGGTTGTACACTGCAAGTGGCACGTGCGTAGTAATCTTAAACACGACGGGGGTTGAACTTTTCCTATCCAATATTGAAAAATATACTTCCTCTCAGTTGCTTATCTAGCACCAATGCCCCTTTTGAAGTTTTCGAATTGTTTTTGCTCACTTTTGTGATGTTACCTTTGTTTAATGATGTGCTGATTGATAATAACAAAACTTTCACTGGATCGAATACACACGAATCCAATATTATAAATAATATATCAAATTGCTGTATGTTGAGAAAAGCCCAAGTGAGAAAAGACCAAGTCTGCATTATACTTTAATTTATGGATGTGGATTTCAAGAACATCTCATTAATTATGTTAAATTCATTTTGAAAAGAAACAGAAGTCGAAATAATTTAAATGAAAAAACCCAGACACGGTTACGTAATTCGTGTGGAATGGACATGCAATAATAACATGCATCGTGCCTCTATGCTAATCTGCCATTGCCCCAGGGTAGGGAGGACAGCGCCATAGGACATGTTAATGTCCTCGCTGTCACTCACAGTGAAATATATCCAGCTTTTTACACCGGAAATGACAACGGAAACAAAGGCAAGTTAAAGGCAAGTTAAAGGCAAGGTTACTCGCATGTTTTACACTAATTGATATGTCAAAAATGAGTAGTTTAAATGGTTTTCTTACGAGAACGTGATATAATCTTAAAATATGTGTATATAAGTATGCAAACGTGCACCTGTGTCTATAACACATAGTATGCTGTTTTAAACCATTTTGCTTACTTGAGATTTATGTTCACATTTGTAGATTTATGTTCGCATCTAAATGTCTGAACACATATAGGGTATTACTGTAGGCTCAAATACAACACCAACTATGCTATTAATTAAAAGTATTTCGTGTCAAACTGTCAATGCATATTTATGATAAACAGCATCACGGGAAACTGTGTTTGTCATTGCTATCATTTTACAATTTACATCATCAAATTCAGTTTCAAAAGCCAGATTTCCCCGCATTTCTACAAAAGACGCTGTCAGTCGACTTCTACCAACTGATAAATAGACTCTTAGATTCCACAGCGCTTTAAACTAAAGCAAACACCGACTCGTTAATTTCTTCGGCTTTTCTGTCATACAAGTTCTTCTGGGTATCACTTGTAAACAACCGGGCCGGTCAGGCCGAGATTCTCGTGATGCCCGGGTTTACACGGGATTTGACAGTCTCGAAGTCCAGATTGATTTGTGGCGTGAATGCGTTCAGTATGGAAGGGACGCGGATGTTAGATTAGCCCCGGGGGATCAGAAATGGGGGGCCACACATTCTTGGGATTGGGGGGGGGGGGGTGGGGCGAGAAAAGGGAGAGTTTTAGACTGGAACATCAGTCAGTGTCCAACGATGTCCAGACGACCGGAAATGCATTACCTCCCCCTGCGGTGTGTCGTGCTCATTTCACTTTGAAACTTACATCACCGTCGTCACTTGACGTAAGTAGTGCACGGTCAGTTAGGTTGAAATGAACATAATTAAACATTCATGACATGCCAAGAACCAATATCATGTCTATTTCAACATTGCGATGAAATATATCAATTAAAAAACTAATTTTAAAATAGTACATTAGATGATTTCTACAAACAATTCATATACAATATGTTGTATGTTTGTATTAATTTGCTACAATTACGCGTTCATGTAACAGACGAGTATGTTTACTTCAGTAAATTCAGACATCTCATTTCAGATGAACATACCTATTACTAGATACATTACTAGTAGTTCTAGGCCTACTTATCTGACAGTAACTAATACGAATGCAATGTACATAAACAAACCCTCAAGTCTTATATTTGTTTCATGACGTATCTAGCAACACACTCATCTCGTATGGACAAACACATGACAGTGCGTAGTTCCTAGTAACCAGATAATGAACACCTATTTTAATCTTTTACCTCATTCAGAGCAGCTCTTGTGAGTGGAGAGTGCACTCGAAACCAAAACAAAACCGGCGGAGTTAAAACACAACACGTCACGTAGAGACTCTGCCCACTAGAGTTTGTTTGATTTTAGAATCAATATAATGGTATGCCATCAGCATGTAATCTCTGTAGAGGAATGCTGAACCATCTGGATAGGCCAGGGAAAATTATTATTTAACTTAACGATTCATTTTAATATCAACAGAATATAGTTTGTAGGTATTGCACTAAGGCCATGCCTAATGACAAGCATACGTTAATGACAAGGCAATTTAATTAAAATCATATTTCGTTCCTTAAACATGCTAGCATTCCTTTTGGAAACAAGGATTCCAGAATATCTGAGCGGCAATTTCAGAGCTTGATGCCAAGGTTTACTGCAGTCGTCAATCAATATCGTTGAACCAGTATTGTTTTATTCATCGATGGAATTGCTGTTCTAGATGATACACACCCATCAACTGTATGTGCATACTTTCATACGCTGATCTAAGAGCCATCTTAATATCAGTGTATCAACAGTTATCTAGGTACATAAAAGTACATGCTGTAGCTAGGTCACGATGACCTAGTACATCAAAGGGTTCTAGGTTCTCAATGTACTCCAGGTAAACCTACCTACATAAACAGAACCCGATGTCTACATTTAACCTTATCATCAGTTACCATTCCACCTATAATATAGCTACATCAGAACTGGCGCCAACGCATATGCCTATTAGAAACCCACATGCATTCTTCAGAAGAAGACACGTGGCTTTACTTTCCTTCCAAACCATGTTCGTGATCATAATATTATGTTACGGAGAGATGCAAAGGCCGATACATCGGTGTGAAGTAATAGTTTGTACATGCAAGTAAGTATATGCAGGTGATCACTATCTCCATGCGCGTCGACGTGGAATAAACAGTTAAAGGAAAACAACCTTTAACCCTTCATGACGTAAGTTGCATTCATGGAAGTCGGAACCTCTGAATGGATCAGTCACGTGGAATCTTACGATGCGTAGGTTCCGGAAGTGGCTCAAGTTTCCAGCAGGGATAAGCTAGTCAACTCACCATCGTAAACAAGACAAATAGCGCGAGCGAGTAGAACGCGGACTAGGAACGTCTTTACGTGTCAGAGCGGCTGTGAGATGCTGTTTGCTAACCGTTATTTTTTTTCACCATTTGCGATAGTGGAACGCAGGGTGATAGTTCGGATTTCAAAGAAAGTCTGTGTGAAGTGTAGGAGTTATCAGTCGAAATCAATACATTCACAAAGATCAAAACGTAGTTCGCAAAAGGACAGGAAACCAGATTGGCAGGTGTGGAGATAGCTACATTTTTTTCAGATCCAAAAGTCCCCCAAACCACTTGTATGATAAAAGAAACTAGTTAAATACTTTTGAAAATCTGATATTCAATGAAAACATTTACCCACATGTATTCATTTAAAACTCAATAACCTTTACGTTGAGATTGTATGCACACTGCAAGGCGAAAGTTAACGTTTGTAGATGATTGTAATACATCATCTACGTAATTGAAATAACGCGTGTACATTTCTACCTCACAGAGTAATCAAGTCTACCTTCAGTTAATGCTATATATAGATGTACAATGTATACCAAATATGCATGGCGAAATAGGAGCGTTTAAACCTTGAACTATTTCGAGAAACATCGCTGTGAAAAATAATGAAGGAGGTAGGTCATCGCAGACAGACACATTTATTGATTTAATTCTCGTCTTGAAAGAAAACATCGCATGCATTGTTTACAAATTTCAATGACAATGTTTATGAATATTCGAATTGCATTAAAAATGTCAGACGTCATCGTGAAGTATTCCTGCTATTTCAAATGGAGAAAAAAAATGTAAAGAAAAATACAGTATTATGAAATGTCGGGCTTAAGTGAAATTGACCTCATATAGGAAAACACTCTGGTAAAAAAATCTTAATTCCTAGGATTTTCAGTGGAGAAGAAACTGCACCACAGTCTGCACAGAGGTAACTGGAGCCCTTTGTGAGCTATGCAGGGGGAGAGAACTGGAATGCCAGTTAGAGGGCGCTGTTTACCGAGAAAATGCTTTGCTGAAACATGTAACGAGAAGCCGAGACGTTTCGTTTGGTTTAAACAAGAACAACATTAGTTAAGTGCCTTGCATACAGACGGCCTAACAGTCAACGTTAACTATGCACGTACATACAAACTAAATACAACGTTAATAATGTTTATATATATTACAATTTTGAATTAACAACTTTTGAGATGTGTCTTTATATATTGCAAATAACATAAACAACTTTGGTAAAAGAGCACCACCTTGTATGACTCCAAGCTGAAAAACATAACAAATGGCTGTTGCCGTCCAGAATAATAATGGCTTAGTGACTTATACGTCTGTTTAACAGTATTATGTTCGGTTGCATAATTTTACGTGATTGCTAAAGGGTTTAGTTAAAGCTGAACAGTCAGTAACAATGACGTCAATTTAAATCACTCAGACAATGGAAGATACTTTTACAACTAGAGGCGATAAGGCAAGACACACATGAAAATAATTACATTACGGATCTTTTGACTTGCTTTAGTAACAGGCGTCTGTCCTGAAATCTGGGTTTCCTTCCCCTAAGGCAATACGTTCTATAAGTGATCTAACAGTTATCAATCATTATATCTATTTAAACTCAAACCGTACATAGTTGTGAAAATATACCTAGAGTGCAGAAAGTGCTGTGGTTACGATAAGAACAAGTTTCTTAACTGGTTCTATTATTTTAACACGGTGCGCTTTGGACACGTCCTTATTTTTCAGTAGACTTTAACCCAGTGTACATGCTTCAATGTTGGAGCGGATGGGGATGTACTAAAATGACACCAATCAAACAGGCTTATTCAAAGAACATAATAGGTTACATGTCAACACTCATGGTGGTGAGTCACTCAGACTTGCTTGACACACATCTTGCTATCTAATCACGTGACCAAACAACGCTGACTGTGCCATGCGTAAAGACGACTACCAGTCAGTTAACGGTGGCGGTATGCACGTATGTCCCCTACATTGCTGTGAGAAATCATTGGCCGTGTGCACAGTAAGCCTAAGTACGTACCATACCGTGCACCTAATTAGGTAAGCACTTCGGTAACCATGAATTACAGAGCTGTAAATATAGTATTAATGTTACGTTCTATCGTAGTACTCGAGGTTCCACTCACATCTGTCAACTAACTCAATGACACGTGCTCCAAGCCAAAGGCCCAGTTAAAGGGGCAAGATCATACTTGCATAGGGGAAAATGGTCACTATCGGGGTTATTACATATTCTGAAAGAAAAATCTTTCCCCGACATGTGGTAATTATTTCAGATTTTATAATCCTCGAGAAATATATGTATTTCCTAACCAAATGCATGTAAACAATCCTTGACGGTCGTCAAGAAATCGACCTCGTCACATGCTGATCGTGCATGCTGGTTTACGGAGATTCCCTCCCACAATGCAAAGCGGTTGTTGATGCAAAGGTGTTGACATACCCAGGAGGCATTGCGGGGTAGTTTA
>JAUTBX010093869.1:1212-12023 GCA_032361465.1 Lepetodrilus tevnianus | reverse complement strand
TACTCTATGTTGTAAACGTTCTCACCAGAGGGAGCTCATCACACATGTAAACAATGGCCTTAATCATACAGCGTATAGAACGTAAGGTACTGAAGATCGTATATGCTGTAGGTAGAGCATGGGTTATAACACTTGATATTGACAAAGTTTAGACAAGTATGCTGAAAGGCATCCTGGAAGGCTGTTAACTACAGTTACCATATATATCATAAAGATGAAGTAAAATACCGTAATCACTAAAACTAAAAGTATGAGCCCCCTCTAAAATACACTTTGAGCCCCCTCTAAACTGAAAGTCTGGATCCGCCCCTGTATGCTCATGTCCAGATTAATATTGTTAGTAATTAGCAATGGCTGTTTAATATAGAATTTTATTAAATATTATAAGACTGATAACACATTTATTATATTCCAGTGACAAAATATAATAAATTACAAATTTGTGGAAAAACTTGAACATTTAAAAATTATGAGTATTGATAAATAAGATATAGCCTGCTGTATTATATGCATGCATGTGTAAATCGTTTAAATTAGATTCGATAATTGCTGTAGTTAAATAACATTACTCTCTATGCGTCAATGTATCTACAGTAAAGAATCCGGGACATAAAGGGTTAAGTGGTTAATGGACATTATTTACTTTGTGAAAAGCAGAACAATCTTGCTCAATATTGCGTATTTTTTCACATCATCTAAATTATTACACCATACATAAGTTGTCTAAGGGCAACAACAACAAAAACTCGATATGTTTTTGTTATTTTATTAAATTAAAAATATTTAGCTTATGGAAATAATAATAATAAATACATTGCTTTATTCACAGTTGTGCCTTCCTTCACATTTCAATGCAACATGCATTGAAATGCGTCACGACATTGTCAAATCATGTGCAGCACATGCAAGGCATGCGTGCTAACGTAGCGTGATGGTCAATTTCTCATCGTCTTGTTTACAAATGACAGCAGCGTATTGTGACACCCTGCTAAAACTCGTACCCTCGTCGCGGCCCTGGGTAACCCTTAGCCTTCTACTAGTCTCAATTAACTCATTGTCTGCGGGGCGCGACGAGAGATTAGCGTCGTGCATTGCTAGCAGTTGGCGTGGAATATGACGTAATGTTACCCCACGGCCACTCACTGTTGCATATCAAGAGCGTGAAATGGACACACTGGACGCATTACCTTTTGAAAGTGCAGAGAATTAAGCAGAAATATGGTCCAAGATGGCGGACCATCCTCTTTTCCACTTGGAGGAATGTAGGTTAACTTGTCATGTAAAGAGTTAAGTCCCTTGGTAACTAAATTTATTTAGAATCTAAACAGATATATTTTTCAATCCATTTTTTCCATTCCTTTGTTTTAATTAATGTAGGAACTAATTACTTCTTCTTTATTTTATAAGAAATAAGTTCAAATATGGGGGAAGAAGGTAAGAAAAAATAAATTTCTGTAAATAATAGTTAACCCTATCAAAGGTGATGCATTCACTTGCCAGTTGCCTAGCTAGAACTGGCACCAAATTACTAGCTTTTTACAAATGTGTATTTATATTAAAAGGAATTATCTGTAAAACAAATTGATATAATCTGATAATTACTTACAAACTTAAATAAATCCCAGCTTCATATATTATGCTTGTACGCACGTGTATTGATTTAGTGATGTAGATAAGTAATAATTTGAATAGCTTCATTCTTTTATTGCGGTAAAATATATACTGTACATATTGTCATATAATAGATGTATTCCCCATTATTTTGAATAACATCATTTAGGTTTTGGGTGAGTTAATATGGAGTTTGTTTGGGGCAGATAAGATTTTCCAGTAAGATATCCTGCAGCAAGATCTCCGTATATTTGTTCTAATACAACCAAGAACAAAATTAATGAGCTTAGCAAGTTAGCAGAGAAACTGTCACCAATTATTGGTTGGTTGATTGATCTGTGTTTTAAAGCCACTATCAAGATTTATTTCACTCACGTCATGGTTCGTATGCATGCACTGCTCTACAGTCTGGATGTCCACGAATTTTTATAGTGCTAGCTCACTTGGAATACCTGGCCAAATCTTGAGTCCTGTCTGATTCGCACATGCGCATGCTAATTTTATATAAAACACCAGAGAATGTAACACAAGTCTTGAAGGCACTATTGACCAATCAAAAAACTGTAGACAGTCACAAGTGCATAGCGGACTGTTGTCTGACGTCACAACCCTCGACCACTCGAGGTAGATCGGGGAGTATGTTCGCATGTTGGTATCACGTGGGATGACGTCACTAGTGTTGTGTTCTTGGGTGTTTGATTTGTATTTATTGGACCGGACGGACTCTGGTTTCGAAACACCTTCTAAAATCCTGTACCCATCGGTCACAGTACAAGCTTTGAAAAGAAAGACAACACTACTTTCATGGTGCTGTAACTTTATTGTATGGATACACTATATACACAACATTCCCTCATTTGGAGGAACAAAAATATAGCATGTACAAACATTGTTTATAACAAGGACATAATCAAAATATCATTATTATTATCATAACTGATTATTATTTCCTCCCTTTGAAATTAACATTAGATAAAATATATTTGGGTCTCAAAGTGGTTACCCAGTAAGGAATTATTTTCAGTGTAATCATACCCAATGTGTTTTCACACTGAATTGTATCAAATGTTATGCTAAAATTGAAATGTCTTGATTAAAATGACCATATCACATAAGTATACATTTTCATTTGTTGAATTTATATGCAGAACATGGTATACATACTACAGGATATGTACATACACATGTATACACTCTATCATACTATGATACAGCATGTGCGAATAATTTTGACAATTTTACCTTGATAGGCACTGTAATTATGAATTAATAGTTAGCAATCTGAGTTTATTTCATACACCACAGAGAAAAATTACTATTACCCGGTATCCCAGATGGATTATATATTTTATTTTAAATTTAATTTTTGAATTTGGGCTTAGAGCCGCTTCCAAGATTCTTTCACTCGTATCACGGCTTGTCAGTTTACAACAGGAGGAAACCAGCAACATCTGTAGCGCTGAATATTGCAGTAAACCTGCAAGCACTGGCTGGTACTGACAGACCAAGGAGATGGATATGACAGTTTTAGAAACAAGTTCAGCGAGCTTGCAATAGGATTCATGCAACAGTTCTGTTAAGCGCCCATCAACAATTCCATTTTAATTCCATTCAAAACCATCTCGCAACACACAAAAAGAATACAGAATTATGGATAAAGGCTATCATGGTGTGGGTTCAACATATACAAAAAGCCTGGATACAGTGCAATATTAAATAGGAAGAGACAGACACATATATCAATATTAATATATACAAAAATTACCTAAAAATCTTCTGATAAAGGTAAGGCTATTAAAGCACTAATTAATAAATACTGTTTCATTTCCAAATATTCATAAAAATCAGTACTATTTACGAGTGAGGGGTCAAACTATTTTGTATTTACATATTAGGGACAGACATGTATGAAAGACTGTTCTTTTACAAGACTGAAATTTTGACATTTCAAAAACTAATCACATTTATTAAATTTACATCAATATTCACATTTAAAGCAAACAAATAGATATTTAAGGTACTTACTAATTGTATACTAGAACATGGATACTTTAACATCAAACCTATTCCATACAATATTACATTACACTTCATAGAATTTGAATTAGAAATGTTTTCTAACAGATTTGATCAAAATATACAAACAGTTTTAGAAATTAGTAGAATAAATTATTAAATTAATTAATTTAATTAATTCGTGTTTTACATTGCAGAGGGAATTTTTCACCAAATTATTGAAGCAAAAACAAATATATATATCAAGCTCTAGTTTAAAAGATAAACACAAGTGTAATAGTGCAACAAAAATATAATACAAACCTGATATAATCATGATGATAATGAAGTGAAGAATGGCTCTGTAATGTGACATACCATACCCAAACACGTATACTATCAGTAATGACTAGATTTTAAACACTTAGATTTTGTACTACAAATACTGACTTACAATTTTCAAAACTATTATCTCTGCACCAAGAAATATTTGAAAATAAAATAGAAAAACAGAACCGATGATCAATGCAAAACAATTAGATAAATAAATTAAAATTGGCGCATCAATTTTAAAAACATTTGAATTTAACAAAAAAAAAAAATTTATGGAAAATTTAAATGCAAAATATTCCACCAAGAAAATCATTAAATATTGCACATTTAAATTTCATAAAAATATTAAGACTTTGAAAATTAATTATAACCTGCATCCGTGATGAAACCGTGACCGTGAGCAAGAAAGCCTGTCATGGAAGAACATAGCCATAACCCATGGAGATATTTTTGATAAAATTAATAAAACCAAACACTTTGATAATCATCAGTATTATAACCACAATTATCATCATCTAAATCTACAAACTAAAATCACAGACAACGACTATGACAATCATCTACCTGACAATCATCTACTGATTGGTTGCTTATAGACAACTTACACATCACACAAAATACGCCCGCTAACCAAAAGTACATGGTCTATCGTTTAACAACAATGCATGTGTATTGTTTGAACAACACAAACAAAATTATAATTTGAACACAAAATATTTAGCATTTGAACAACATAAAATATTTTGCATTTTAACTTCTTTGTTTTTCTTCTGGAAGCAACCAGCAATATTAAAAGCGGTGATTGACATCAACCCAATTGGTAAAGGGTTAAAATACAGAAAATTGTGTAGCATTTTAAACAAAAAGGAATACAGTAACAAATCACTAAATTATTAAAAATAAAATATGGATTAAATGCAGTGACGAATATGTTGCAATAATTTGTTGTACTAACATGCATGGAAGTTGCACCCAATAAACCCTGAGTCGATAAAACAAATTTTAATGTTTGGGTGTCGTACTACTAGTAGAATACAGAAATCGTATTCCATTTCCTTGTACAGAGCATAACAATTAAAACACAGCTCTCACTTAGAAATGGCGGTAGGATTTTAATTGAAAAAGAAACGCACATCCTTTAATTAATTGAAATCAAAGTACTCTCAAAATGAACATCGATCTAATCAATGTACTAATTACACATATATTTGTACATTTGCAAACAAATCGTAACATGGATTTTCTGAGGAAGAGGAATAACACATAAACATGGATGTTGTAAACATTACATTTGGAAATCACATACAATGATTAACGATTATCCCATCAGATTAATCATAATAACGTCATCAAACTTATTATCATAATCATTCTTTCATACACATAATCTGCATAAATATACCCGAAAAAATACCAATACTAAACAACATGGCGTTAAACTATGGATAATATAGCATTGCATTGATTGTGCTTTGATCAATAAGCTCGGGGGCCCAAAGAAATACTTGAAGTAAGACTATAAACATACGGTAGGTATAATTCTTTTAATTTTATAATTTTTTATTATTATTATTAACTCTCTCCATGATGGATTAGATACTGGTACAGCCTTTAGTACATTTCTGGTTGCCTTCAGCATGTAGAGGGTTAAAAATAAAATTAAAAAAATATGAAATTGCAAATATCAATACACATACCGGTACTTTAAAATAATATTTCATGAAAACATATTTTCAAATAAATCAGTCAATTTGATAATTTTGAGTTAAACTTTAGACACATCTCGCAGTAACTTTTTGATTGCCATGTCGGCATTGTATGACTACTGCAACAACTATCAGAAATTACAATTTATTAAAAGTCCTAATACAATACATAATCTTCATAAACTAATTTAGAATAGGGCCCCTAACATGTATAGACATTGAACAGACATTGAACACACAACAGTCACTATAATCATAAGTCATTTGTCAACTTATTTTGGAATTCAACATCTTAAAGAAACCTTTATTATCATTCTATTTAATAGAAAAACATATCTTTAACAAATATAGTTTAATACAATAGAAACAAATATGAATATATGTAGGCTTATATCTTGGAATGCAATCTAAATATTTATTAATTTATATTTACCCGAGAATTAAAACTCTAAAAGTGAAATTATTGCTAATCCTAAACTCGATGAGGATGATACTGAATCAATATTCTTTTTTGTTTTCTGCACAGGACATACCGTAGTCTTTAATTTGTTTCGGTATACACGTAAAGTCCTCTTTGACGTGGAAGTGTGTTGTTATAACTTACAGCAACTACCTCAATCCGTAATTTTATGACAACTGAAATTCTTACTAACATTATTCATGACTTTGAGAACTTAGTAAATTAACTGAATATCCGACTCAAATAAACACATCATACTGCTATTTATTTCTGCTATTTATTTAAATACATTGAAATGTACATGTATTATACTGTATATGGGCCAGTGGCCTTACATGCAATAAAGAATTGAATTTATTTCTCATAATTGAACAAAATACCCAAATCCCAGGAAATCGCCTTTATACTTCCAAAATTTCATTAGTTTTATATAAACAATACGACTTTCCATATACAGTCAGACTCCGTTATACCGGACACTTCCGTTTCTGTTAAAATCTGACCGGTAAGCGAAACAACCGGATCATCGGATCAATCATTCATCGATTTAAAGTATATGGTAGTAAATCCGTATTGGTTAAACGTTGACCAGTAAGTGGAGAAACCGTGTTAACGGAGACCGTTATAACGGGGGTCTGACTGTATTACCTTTCCTTTGACTATGAAAACCAGTGACAAAGACTGGACATTACAAGGACAGCACATAAACGACAAGTGAAGAAAATCAAACATCAGGTAGAATTACAATTCTAGGAATAAATCAATTCACTTTAAAATGTATTATAAGTATATTTTTTCCCCCTTGTATTGAGATTGGGGTTAAAATGGGGAGAACAAAATTACCATTCACTATATCTTGGTTTGTGAAGAAGTGAAAGGACTTCATCAAGCAGGTTAATTTTTAAATCAGCCACTTGTTCAATCTTTGTTTCAATACATTCTGTGTTTTGCAATTCCTCTTAGAAGACCAAGGTTAAACTAGATTCTCCCTAGTTCGTCACTTAATTAAGTTTTAGAAAATCAAAAATGATCGTTTCATAACAAAACAAAGTCAAGCCACAACAAATACAATTTCAACAGGGATCGAAATTAACACTTAGTCCTCTAGCCCGGGCCATTTCTCCCAATGATAAAGGTATCCTAAGGACTATTATAAATGCATAACATTTGTTATTTGTATCATTATTCGGGCTAGTAAGTTTTAAAGTTAGTTTCGATCGCTGTTTCAAATGTTTATTGGCGTCCATGGCAATCTTTTAAATTAGGATTTAGATTTTTTAAATATTGCTTGAGCGACTTTTGTATTGTAAACAAAATTATTACAGGGAAAATATCTGAAGAATCGTATTGAATACTGATCAGAACTGTTTATATGGATGAATATGAAAATACATGTTTGGCAACAAGAATGTCTAAAATGTCATGAATATGTACACACAAAAAGGAAGGAGAGGGGAAATAATTAAAATTAAAATTAAGGGGAGATAATGAAAATGTTGCCAACTATTTGCATATATCAAGTCATTCCGATTATCAGACACATGAGACAAAGGAATACACCAATACATGTACATACAGGTGATACGGGTAATAGGAAATTACCTGGGGCCCTACTCTCAAGATGTTCTTAAAGATTATAATAGTATGGCTATGAAAATGTTACGCACGTTCTTAAGCCAAGAAAATCGTAAAAACATTATGAGAATAGGTCCCCTGGTTCTAAGGCAAAATTAGTATAAATAGTGACTGACAAAAGCCAACAACGTTGTGGCTTATAAGCTCTACTAGACCAGCCATCCTATCTTACTAATACAATACCATTACAAATATACTTGTTTCAGATAATTTGTGATGATCACAAAATGCCAGAGAAATCCAGATGATTTACTTGTATTGGCCTAATATTTAACCCATCACCTGCCCTATAAAGTAACAATGTGGATTAATCCAACATGGAAACGGTCAACACAATAACACAAATTAAAAGATAGCTAATAACATCCTTAATTCTTTACAAATTCAAGCTAGCGTTGCTTCAAACATGATTTTGAAGAATTTGAACCTGTTTTGGATTAAAATCTAGTCTTGCATTTGAATCAACCTTATTAACAGTAACACTAACTGATTACTTATGTATTGTAACCGTAACTCTTCGCTAGCTCTCTAAACAATTCTAAACTACATTAAATAACAAATGCCCTGTTGACTCTCTCAGTATTTAATATCAATTATTATGAGTAAAACAAAACCCTGGGGCGTGTTCAGCCTACACTATTTTTCACTACACGTCTATGTAGCGCTACAGGGCTGCGTTTCACGAAAGGGTGTATATTTACGCCGGACGTAAATGACGTACTATAATCATTAATCAACGTAAATGACACATGTAATACAATCAAATCCGCGTCATTTACGTGTGGCGTAAATATACACCCCTTTCGTGAGTGAGTGAATATGGAGTTTAACGTCGCTGCGGGAATCTTTCACCCATTTGCGACGAGTCCCCCCCTTTCGTGAAACGCAGCCCAGAAGCCATTCAGACAACATATTCAGTGTTACTTTCCGTTATTGTTTGTACCCTGTAGTGTATGATAGTTTAGGACCCTGTAGTGTATGATAGTGTAGGAACAGCAAAAGCGTGAAGCAAACGGACTGCATGGATGATCATGTGCAAACCAACATGCTGCTATTGAGCTTCCAACTCATTCAGCCAGCCATTTCTTTCTGTAGAATTTCTTTTTTTAATGGGGTCTTAAGAGTCGCTTTCTAGATTCGTTCACTAATATCATGACCTGTCTTTGCAGATTGGTAGCATAGTGTAGTGAAATGTAGTGCAGCCCGACACACGGCCCGGATACACATATTGGGACTAGTTATACACTGGGCAATGAGGGCCGTGTTCTAACCTGATTTTGTGCGACAAATATTAATATGAAAATATTAATTATGTGTTAACCAATATATATTTTGATAACACTTAATTTTAGTGATTAATATATAACATGAGTGAGTTATAGTTTTACATCACGGCGGGAATTTTTCACCTACACGTAATAAAGAATAACGTGAATATGAAAATACAAATTTTCTGAGACAACAAAATGACCATTGAATGAAAATTATACATGAAAAGTATCGAGATTACAATGGAAATTTATCGACAATTGAAAATCAACAAACAATGAAACCTGAGAACAGAAATGATTTCAGGTAAAAAATCAATCGCCTATTCTCTCCACACCTGCATCAAAATCACATGATCATCCATAAAGTCGCATGATCAATCACATGACACGCCAACCAATGTCTTCAACCCTGTCAGATCTTCCTGTTCTCCTGTTCCTTCATCCCATGGAATATCTTGTGACCTTCACCTGCCAAATATCCTTGACCTTTCACCTTTGTGCTTTGACCTTCCATCGCAGTACAAAGTAGCATCCGATCCGGAGAATCACGAAGAATACGCACAGGACGACGAAATCGATCCAGAATTCCGCGTTCTCTACATCCAGTTGTTTCAAAACGTCAGATGCCTTCTTGAAAATGCAAACAGTCTGATCACAGTTCAGCGACCCACGATCAAATCCATATATAGCTTGTAGGACTCCCTCGAAAGAATACCTGAAAAATAAAATATGATATATCACATTTTAGCCAACAGTGATTACTTCTTGATGTTTTTTTTTGTTTTGTACTTTATATGTAAACAGTTGCAGTCAATGATCAGCTACGGGTTTGTTAATGATATGGGTTTGTTTATGCTATGGGTTTGTTTATGCTATGGATTTGTTTATGCTATGGGTTTGTTTATGTTTATGGTTGGGAAGAAACCTTCAACAACTACATTCTGTTCTTATGCCCACAAACTGCTACTTCTGCAAGTGTGGTTATGGGTTTGGTGTGGTGTGGTGTGGGTGTGGGTTTGGTGTGGTGTGGTGTGGGTTTGGTTTGGTTTGGTTTGGTTTGGTGTGGTGTGGTGTGGATTTGGTTTGGTGTGGTGTGGTGTGGGTTTGGTGTGGTGTGGTGTGGGTTTGGTGTGGTGTGGGTTTGGTGTGGTGTGGGTTTGGTGTGGGGGTGGTGTGGTGTGGTGTGGTGTGATGTGGTGTGGTGTGGTGTGGTGTACTGCATTGGTGTGTAGTGTATTGTACAGGGCTGAGTTTCATGAAAGTGGTGTATATTTACGCCGGACATAAATGACGTAATACAATCAACGTAAATGACGTAATACAAGCACATCCGTGTCATTTATGTCCGGTGTAAATATACACCCCTTTCGTGAACCTCACCTCAGTACTGTACTGTGTGACAATGTAGTGAAATACAGAGCAGTCTGAACACAGCACAGTTACAAGAGAAACTTGGCGACTTTACAATTAAAAAACACCAAATACATTTCATGTATCTTCTTATTTGTACTTTTTTTTAGAAACCCAACAAAGTAATTTGCATGTGATATCTACGGTCAATGACATTGATGGTTACACACCTGATGTAGGACATGTAGGATAGCCACTGCAGGTATGGGGGGATCGTGTCAAAGTTAACAAAGAAGCCACTGAACAGTAGGATAGGTATGGCCGTCACCGGTCCCAGAAACACTGCCACCTGAAACATTGAAACATTGAAACATTGCAGACCTAAATACATATTTAATTTCTATAAAATATCATCACAGTACAATGTTTATATTAGGATTTGAACAGGAG
>JAUTBX010093647.1:0-12025 GCA_032361465.1 Lepetodrilus tevnianus | reverse complement strand
ACAGGGACGACGTTCGAAAGAAGGAACGAGTAAAAAGGCTCGATTTGCACGTGCTGATGCTTTTCTTCTCATACCCGTTCGTGCAAATTCAGCCTATTTGCCTGTGCCTTCTTTCATTCCATGGAGTATTTACGGAGATAATCCATGAAATAGGGGGGTCAATGCATTTCATGCCAAACTATAATAGTCGCCCATCTCATATATGTTACTTTTCTGATGTGATTATGGTAGAATGAGAAGTCAGTACCCAAGGCAATGCAGTTGTTAACCTTGGTCTACCACACTCAAACTAATTTTAACTTAAAGTGACAAATGACGAAATGTAAATATACAAATTTTTAAATTTAAATTGTCACCAACATATGGTAAGTTGCTTTCTTCCCAACCAAAACACAGCTCTAGAACAGTTTTAATAAAACAAACTTGACACCACCTTTGACACGAAGAGTCTAAATCACGACTTAATTTAGTAGATGCTGTCAAGTGTGATGTTAAAGGTCAAACTATTAGTATATCACACATGGATTAACCTTTGACATGAGCATGTGCTGACGGAAATAATATATATTACATGTATCGCTAATGTAATTGTTGTAATGATCATGAGCACTAGAATTACAACATGCAATGATTTGGTGCTTTGTAGCAACTTGGTAACATGACTTTAAAGGCACAAACCTAAATCTGACCTTGTATACATTGCAATGCATTAATGTTTCATAATCTTTTCATGTTTTATTTAATTTAAGTGTTGGCAATATGATTGTTCCATTCATAAAAACTTTAATAAATTGTTCATTTTAATTTCAATATATTTCATTTATTATCCGCAAGATTAAAGATGATGTAAGTAGGGCACTGATGATTGTCTTTTTTGAAATAATGTTTTCCGTGAGTCAGTGATCGAGTGAGCGAGTGAATTATTGTTTTAAGTCACGGCAGAAATCTTTCACCCATACATGACGATTTCTATTTAATTATACTACAGATGGTTTAAATTGAAAAGCAGCATGGAAAACATGCATAAACAGTGTTATTAAAACCGAAGTATATTATATATGATGCAAATATAAAACAAAATCCTGTTTGATCTATGTCACTGTGACTCATTTCTTCGCCAAAATTAAAGGCAACTTAGCATTTGACATTTAGACCAAAGTACATAAAAGTAAAATGGCTTTTCCCTTGGATTAATGGTTTCAGTGCCACTGTCTCCCCATAGTGATGGCGTCACATGCGAATCTCGCACTTCTCAGAAGCCACTCGATCACACACAGCACCTGAGACATATTGCCTGGAGAATCCGCGTCCTAGCGAATTATTCGCGTCCAAGCAATGCCTCGTCCTAAAGTTTGGCATGAAATGCATTGACCCCCATATTTCGTATATTATCTCCGCAAATACTTCATGGAATGAAAAAAATAAAATAAAATAAATTTTCTAATTTCACTTGACTTAACCAAAATTAAAAAATATAAAATATTGCACCAGTAATAACAAATCTGTTTAACGATCAGCAAATATTTTGACTAAGTATTACTTTATGCACAGGGACGACGTTCGAAAGAAGGAACGAGTAAAAAGGCTCGATTTGCACGTGCTGTCATTGTCATGCTTTTCTTCTCATACCCGCACGTGCAAATTCAGCCTATTGGCATAAAGTAATACTTAGTCAAAATATTTCAGCCTATTTGCATAAAGTAATACTTAGTCAAAATATTTGGTGATCATTATAAAAACAGATTTTTTTTATTAATGGTGCAATATTTTTTATTTTTTTTATTTTGGTTTTAAATAGGGCAAATGAAATTAGAAAATGGATTTTTGTTTGTTTTTCATTCCATGAAGTATTTACGGAGATAATCTACGAAATAGGGGGGTCAATGCATTTCATGCCAAACTACAGTAGTGACTTAAAGCAGCACCTGCCACAGATAATGTCAACGTGAACTACTATCAGTGACGTACCAGGAAAGCTTTTTAATGGCTGCACTGCTCCTTGGCCCATTATTTAAAGCCACACTCATGACAACAATCATTAATTCTAAAAAGTACTGTTATCCTAGCTGTGTGAAATGTTTCACCGAGGTTGTATAGGGATATAATATCACAGGCTATCACTGCCTATACGTGCAGGTACGCAGCAAATTCACATCAATTTCAGTGAAATTCCAAGTGAAATTAATGTTTAGTTAACAAAATAATAAACCATAGTTTATGTCCTTAGCCTGATATAATTAGGTTCTGCTACGTGGACATATTTGCACTAATATTACTGATACTGGTAGCTAATATTACTGATACTGGTAGCTCAAATATTGATTGAATGATTTGAATGTTTATAAGTTGAAGTTGATATGACTTTTCTGAAGTTTGGTGTATTTGCTTAGGTGGTTCAAATTCATAAAATTAACTTTTTACGTTTTTTTTTATTCCATGAAGTATTTGTTTGAGATTTTCTACCAAATGCATGTACAGGTCATGCCAAACATAAGGCCATCGTTATTTGATTTAATTTCTTGGTTTACGGATCTGCCAAATAAAACTATTTTTCCACTTTATAAAATAAAATTAAAGATTTTTATAATATTTTGCTGACAGTGAACAATATCATAAAATACAATACAATACAATACAATACAATACAATACAATACAATATCATAAATACAATATCATAAAATATACAGTGAAGTGCCATGTTGTAAAAAGATGTTTTAGCACAATTTATATTGGACGTTTTCACCAAATTTTGCGTTTTCTTAATTACATCAATCAACCTCATGGCAATCACCATACTGTCATACATGTACCTGAATAATTCTTTAGAGATTCCTCACAGCCTTTTGACTTATAGATGAACCCAGCATGTCTGTATTGTCTACCGAGAATTAACGTGTCTCTCTGTCTGATAGTCTTGAAAATAGGTTATTTAGTAGAGCCTCCTTGTGATTACCCTTTTTTGCATTGCTATTGTCGATACTGCATCATATTATTTTTTTGAAGATTATTTCCACTATTTTTCCCGAGTAATATGTAGATGATCTTTCCACTTAAATCCCTGCTGGATTAGACACAACACTGCTCTTTCGGGCATGTCTGATTGCCTCCAGCATGGGTAGGGTTAAGCGTAATTGAGCTATAAATAGTACATACTTACTAATAATAGTATCCATTGAACAATCTTATTCAAACATTACCCGGGAATTTCATATAATCCTGATTACTGTAAACTTGACAACTAATACCTGCAAACAAGGTAGTCTGGCTTTAAGAGTTATATATAATATAAGTAAGTATAAGTATTAACTCTATTACAGAGTATTAAATCATTGTAAATCATTGATTGTTATCAAAGTGGATTGATATATGGATACCCCCTTGCATTGCCTTTCTGCGGATTAGTAAGCCTGATTGCAATTAAGCCTGATTGCAATTGGCTAGACTAGGTATGGATTAATTATTTATTTATTTATTTATTTAAAGATCAAACATTAAAGCTCACTTCCAAGGTTGATGTAGAAGAGATTTAATGTACAATTATAGATCTATTTTCTGATGGCCTAGATTCAAGGGGAAATTAATTCTTGTTTATACTCGTGACTGTTACATATAGATCTAAATGCTTAAAAATTGGAATTATTTCTATTTTTACTCTTTTGAATCTATTCTTAGTCAATTATTCCCCAAGCTGTGTTCATAAATTATGATTGATGATTTATTTTTGTTATTGTAAGATCTATTTTAATATTCAGTTCATGTCAATCATGTCAATCTAATAATGTAAAACATAATTTATTCAATCATTATTAGATGATAGTAGATCAACCAGCAGTTACTAGTATTTATGATTATTATCATTGTCTGATTTAAGCTCACATAATTATACTTAGTCTTAACAGTGGGGACTCACCTAAATCTAATAAAATGATATAATGCCTATAATGGTATGTATGTAGGTATGCATGGTCAGGCATTTTATAAATGGACTATTTATTAGGTTACGTATACTTTATTTTACTAATTAATAGAAACAGTACTTTGAGTGGCTGTAGGGGATTGTACACTGTAATTTGTAGGCCGATGCCCCTGTCATTCTGAGTTTACAACCCCAAGACAAATTCCAGGTAGATTGACTCGAACAGCTGATCAGATGCATCCTCTTTCTTTGATTATTAAAGCGACAGGACTTGTGTGCACCTGAATCACGATCTATCATAATAATAATGCCACGTGTGTACATAAATGAAACACTGGATTCTCATGAACTTAACGTTACTTACCTTTTAGTGTTTTTCTCTTCAACTGCAGCTTTTCCCGGTAATATGGTCACGTGATCTCGTCCACTCCTAACGTAATATACTTTTCCTTGTTCCTTTTACGCGAGACGCACGTCCAATATAACCCTATCAATATCCCGTTAACCTCTCAAGAACATTCTCAAACCTCTAACATTATACAACTGACTTTCATTATCCCATCAGTTGAACAACTAGGTAAATACTATACAAATTCTGTAAACTGTTCCCAACACCATTTAGGATCATGAATAGTTCTGTCCGGAGATTATCGTGTTGGTCGTTTATAAATGTCCGAAGTTCAAGTTTTTCTGGTTTTACACCCACAAACAGGTAACGACCCATTTATAATACACCAGAATCGTGCAGCAAGCGCACTTGTTTAAACTAAGAGTATTAATATCATGGCCAGACCCCTCTGAAGAATGGGGAGCTGGGATTAAATGGTTTTATTGGCATCAATGTATTTATAACGTGAAGTGTACGACGTAGGTCCTTTATGGCTTGATTATATAACGGGATGTGTGGTATGGACGATTGATTATGATGATATGGCTGACGCATACCACATAAATATGTACATGTATACACAATTTACATAACAATATGGGGAGGGGTGCCTGGGCGCTTTTGCCCTTTTCATAGTATTCATATACTAGGAAAGTGCGTTATATTAATTGCAATTATTTGTAACTATTGCCTATTAAGGTCTGTCAAATCATAGATTATAATCTATGGTCAAATTGAGTAAACTACAATAGTTTAATACTATTGAAACTAATAAAACACCTCAAATAATTCGGATAGTACGACGGCATTGAACTGCTTATCCAGTTATTACAGGCCTGCTAAATATGTTTATGAAAGTTTTTTCTATGGATATTTCTTCAATTATATTTCACGAACAGATTCTCGAGTTACGGTGTGGTATACAATAATACTTATTTTGCATCAGCATGATCAAGGACAATAATAATACTTATTTCACGTCGGATTGCGAGAGATTGTAGAAATTGTTATAATAAACGACATTGTTGATTATGAATAACCTAACGGATAACCTTGCACATTATAGGCTACCGTTTCTAAACTACGGGGTAACGGGTAACATCAATAGAACGAAGAACAAAGAATGGCGGACGAACTATATTATCAAACAGGAAACAATATTCTAAGGAAGGTTTTGCTTGGTATTATACATACTCAATTCGCTTTCAAGAAATTCGCATTCTTGATTCAAGTGTCGAATTTGAATGTTCACACCACACGGTATTAAACTTCCTTATTGAGGAAGCAATCCATCCTAATCGCAACGAAAGTAGATGAATATATTATTATTCTGTCTGTAAATACAAACATTTATAATAATTGATCTTTCTGTAGATGTTTCTTTTCTTTCCGGCATGTAAATGTAATATTATACGTCCGCTTTAGGTATATTTTACAGACACTTCCATAGAAAGTCTGTTTGGCGCCAAATTGGGGGAATTCAGTGAAGCTATATTGTTATTATTTTGTATAGAAGTATTATCTATTAAGTATTTTCTCAAAATATATCTAAAACTTACATAACATGACTACAACTATTATCATTTATGAATACACGTTTCAACAAAAACTCAACTTCATAGGAATATTTAGTTTACATTAATATAAAAATAAATAATGGTCCCGAAGGCGGAAGTAAAGTTCCAAGTTGTAAAACGCTGTCTGCTAGGAGAATATAAAATTCACATTTTCAGATGTTTTCCGGAGTTGTGGGATATTCCAGCAGTTCAGACGAGGACCCAGACGATGGCGAGACAGCGAGTAAAGGAAATGTTGCCAACAAGCGAAAACCATGTTCACCTAATCGAAATAATGACAATGATGTTGGAACAAAACGTTTGAAGGAATCCCAAGATCAACCTCCAGTGTAAGTTTGTTTGACATGCTTGTTATTACGAGCTCGTATCATTACTTATCAGCTTACCACTATGCTAGTTATAGTAGACCTAGCGTGGTAAAACTGATTTTACAAGACTTTTAACAACAGATGTGTATCGTGGGAAACATGAAACAAATCAAAATTCAAATTGACTGAGAATCTCATAGGCCAACGTTTATGTCCTGTGTTTGAATCATATCCCTAGTATGTCCACACACATGTGTAGGGATATGATTCAAACACAGGACATAAACGTTGGCCTAAGAATCTCATTAAGATTGAGAACATCTTTCACCTAAAATCTTACACACATTTACTACTTCATATTTTGAAACAAATTTGTAACCGGTGTAATGCCAATAATTTTGTAAAATTAAATAAAGAAGTGTTTCCTTTCTAGATGTATTAATAATACATGTATTACATGTAATTTTATTAACCAAGAGTGGCAGTTATGGATCATAAGTATTCTGGATCACGCGCTCACTTACTCAATCACAATACTGTGGATGAAGTGTCCACTGTTGTTTCTGGACTCTCTACATGATTATAAAGTCTAGAAACAACAGTGGACAATTCGTCCACATTATTTTGAGTGAGTAAGTGAGAGCGCGATTCGGAATACTAATGATCTGGTAACCGCCAAACGCATTGTAATTTGTACAGTACTCTTATTTAATTAATCACACGTACATGTAAGCTGGTTACATTTCAGACAAGCACTCCCCTTGCCCTCTGCCATCCACAGTCTGTACGAGACTGACAGTGACAGGAAGCGACGGGAGGATCCCACAAAACATGCAGGTCGCGTCAGGTCGTTCGATCATGTCGAAGGGAACTGGGCAACCTTCGTCTATTTTCCAAGTTTGTATATATTTCTTTCCAGTTTTCATTTCATTGTTTCATGGCTATTATAATTAATTAATGATATTATTAATACAGATACTGTTATAAAAACCTTTAGCAGTGAGCTGATGCAGTGGTAGCGATAAATGTCTTAATTAATTATCAGTCTAATCAGAAGACAATATTATGCTGCATGTTGTAATCGTGTTGTATCACACTATGTGAGGTGCAAAATTAATATGATGTACTACCGGTATATACTGTATGTAGGTGGAGGGATTTATGTTAATGTTCTATTATTTTGTTTTTGGATGCATGCTGTTTTGATTACTGGTAGTGCATGTTCAGTTCTTGAATTTAAAAGAAATATTTAAAATTAAATTAATAATTGTGTTTAACATGTTTCAGTTAATCAAGATGACAGGCTTCTGCAGTTGTTCAGTTCATTGTTGACATGTCTTCGACCACACAAGTTTGAATTGATGTCAGATTTCCACGTGACGCTTTCTAGGACAGTAACAATTCGACATCATTGGATAGACTCATTAATGGAAACACTTAGAGAAAATTTTGCATTATGCAACAGGTATTTTAGTCTTAAATTGCTTCTGTAATATGTTTATATATGATGATAATTTTTTAGCAATTATATTTGAAATTAATTAATAGGAATTAAATTTGATTGAATGTGGAAGAAATATTATCACGAGTTCACAATACAGATTCTCATTTATAATTTTGTCACCGTTATCGACCTAGTTCATAACAATATGTTTGCATATTAAAAGAGTGGTTATTATGGTCGCAATGTTGGAAATGGACTAGAAAACATTCCTGAACTGAAATAAAAATAATTATTAATGAGAAATTACAAAAATCCAGCAAAACCTAATCCACAACCCATCATATATTGGAAATTCAGGCAGGCCATAATTTAAATTTCTATTTTATCATTTACAGGCATTGAAATAATTTTGTGTTATTGATTTTCAGCTCCATCTGCGACATTCTTGCCCCAAAGCTGTTGAGAAATGACGAGAAAACAAGGTTTGTTCATGTGTTGATTAACCCTTGCATTGCTATGGACACCCATAGTTCAATAGTTGCCACGGCATGTACTTTATTTACCCCAACACTGAAAAGGTTAATAATGTAGCAATTACAGATACCACAATGTGTGAATTAAAAAGGATGCTTCTACAACTTTGCGACACTGATACCGGATCCAAGGAACCATGGTATCTGCAGGAGGCGTGGCATGAAGCATAGATGGATTTTTATTGGCCAAATGTTGATGTCCATCATGAACTTCTTCCTTCTTCCACTGAATTCTACTGAGCTCAATGCTAAATATTCGTTCTCAAGGTATCGTTTCTCAAAGCTGTCATATCCACTATGAGACCATAGCGCTCTCGTAAGTTCATGATCCACACGCATTAGAGATGGCTACAAGAGTCCTCATTGTCTCGTAGTAGATATAAGAGCTTTGAGAAATGATGCCCAGATTTGTTATGGTTGGGGTGTTACATTGCAGAACATTTGTGTGCCTCGAGATCGAAAAAGACGGAACTAACTTACAGGATTATGTTGATGCTGTGGATCTGTCCTTTGAAGAATTCAAACTGGAACATTATTACAAGGTACATGTGTTATATTGTTCATATTTACAAGGGTGGGGTGGTAGATTTTATTATATTGGACTTTGGAACCGGTTTGTGAAGGCTACAGTTCTCATCCTGTCATCATAATATTGCCTAGGCATATTTCCCATTGGAGGACACCTTTTAATTTAAGTTAAAGTTAATTATTATTTGGGGTAATATTGGGGTATGCTAATTCTAATATGCCATGTGCTGACATTGATGTAAATAAAAAATTAAAACTATTGTTTCCCGTCTGGGTAGTTTTTGTGTGTATGTGTGTGTATGTGTATGTGTCTGTGTGTGTGTGTGTGTGTGTGTGTGTGTGTGTGTGTTTGTGTTTGTGTTTGTAATTGGGGTTTAGATCCACTTTCAAGATTATGTGTCTGATTACAACCCAGTAGTTTGAACCCCAATTTAAGAAAAATAAAATAAATAAATCTATAATGTTATTAATAATTGTGTTTTTCAGGAGCCATCATTTCATGTGAGTTTTGGCTGGTGTCTGGGTGACGTCATGGAGAGTATACCACAGGAAAATCTTCTACAGATGAAGGTACTTTACATGAAATTGATGTTTTAATCAGTTTGGATCTATCTATATATAATAGCCTGATATTAGGCAAAAAAAAACATGCTTGTACAAATGGATCCCGAGTTCTACCAGCAATAGGTGCTAGTTCACTATAATATCTTGCCACAGTTAGAACATGGATACCCCACTCATTCACATGTGAACTGACTCTGACCCGCCCCGCCCCGCCCTTGCTTTACCCTCTATTCATTTTGAATGTCAAGTAGAGAAACAAATCTGTTTTGATGCACCAAGGCCAACACGCAAACTCTTGACACATGATTGAATTTTTGCTTTGTTTCAGGACAAGATGGCCGCCTGTTTTCTCAGCAATCCTGACCTGAGTGTTCTGGACATTCGACAGGTTGAATGTAAAACTGGAAAGAAAGTGTTCCGCTTCCAGCTACAAGATGATGATAGCTGATGTTCACCCTGTCATAGATAATCTAGTGAATAAAATGTGTCTTTTATCCTGTTTTGGGGACAGCGATAGCTCTAGTCTGATGCTTGAGATTCCTCTAGCCTTTCTAGGAGAGCATTCAATCTGCATACAGCTGCTGAAATATACTGGTTCCCTGTCCCATGCACGGTTCATACGTCTATCGAGACAATGGCTAGTTTAGTAAGCTGCTCACAAGCCTTTGTAACTTTGAACTCACCTCTGGTGATCATAAGAGACTTTTAAAAAAGAAAATAGGTATGGTCAGCAGGGAAGGCTAGAGGAATCTCAAATTAGGCCTGTGCCTTCTGTCCTCATCTTGCCTAGTCACATGTCCTTTGTAGTAAACCGTCATGGGTAGCTGAGTTCTACATCCTGGGGGTGGGGGAAGATGTGTGTCCTTATAACAGCTACATGTAGTGGTCCAGTTGTTTATCATTGAAATAAAATGATACATTTGCAATTCGTGTGATTTTATTTCTTTTTAACTATTAAAACAATTTGAAGTGGACCTATAATCTATTTGAAGCGGACGTATAATCTATTTGAAGCGGACGTATAATCTATGAAACCAACTATTGAGGAATTCATTTTCGTGATTTAATCGTTATTTGACCTCGATAATGTTTTTCTTCTATTTTGTTGATAATACCTTCGGGTTTGTTGGGATAATAACTGCAACACATGTATTTATACATACGCCACGACTAATATTGATAACCTAAGTAGTATCACTATACAAGCCATGAAGACACTGCATTGTTATTTTCTTTTTTTTGTATAATGCAAAGGGTCTTCCCGACGGAGAATATGAATACTACTGGAATTCAACTCTTGGATATCGTTTCTCAAAGCTCTCATATCTACTAAGATACTATAAGGGCTCTCGTATCCATCTAATACATGCTGAGTGCCTTATGGTCTCATAATGGATATGAGAGCTTCGAGAAACGATACTAAGCCTTATTGGTTATATTCCGTGGCGCTAACATATAATATGGTCAGATGTACACGAATCGCATATGGACGTTCCTTATGCCCACGTCTCTTGTACTTCTTGTATGATTGTGCCACATGACTTTGAATAATTGTACTAACATATTATACCATCTATCTATATACTAGTAGACTTAGTAAGTCTACTCTATAGATATATGGTCTAATATGTTATAGCGGCTGAAAGTCGGTCATGGAATTTCGAAGGATATCATGTAAAACTAGGAATTCCGGTGATAAGTAAACAGATGTGCAGGCCTGGGGTTGATGAAAACTCCACATAAAATCTTAATACGACGTTACAAAGAATCGTATCCTTAAATTTCTGTTTGATTCAGAGATTAATTATATTGTTCAGCATGGTTCACGAGTAAGAAATCGGGATGCAACGCAGGGGCGGATCTAGGTGTGTTTGCAAGGGGGGTCTCAGTCGGAATCATACGACTATTACATAACAATAACATATTTAATTAAGCCCGTCGGAAGCAAAATGGGACTGGTCATGCCACACACTGCTATAGGTACCATCGCCCCACCCCCAAACCCAACGACCCACTTTGGTTTGACTAGTCATAACAGTGTGGTATGCCCTTGAAATTTCTGAAATTTCTGCATTATACTACGATTCCATGCTACAGATTCTAAAACCTAAGTTTAGCTCCGAAATATTTTAAATATCAGTGTAATAAAATACGATTTCCTGATGTCTATAGAACAAAAATGAACCATTTTTCGCATATGTTATATTAGCCAGTGTTGTATAGATGGCATGTTGCCGATTTTTGTGTAATGCAGCCATAACAAAGTACAATTTCCTGATATCGATGGCAACAAAACAAACAAACAAAAAAACAATATTAGCTATTGTAGTTTGGCGATATGATTCCAGAAAATTTCGAAATGTATGCATAACAAAATGCAATGTCCTGGTATCTATAGAAAATCAACACTATTATCTAGTGTGGAGGTGTGCTTCCGAAATTTTCGAAATATAGGCATAACTTGCCATAACAAAGTCCTATTTTCTGATATCAATAGAAATAAAACCCAAATGTTATCTAGTGTGGTCTATAGGCATGCTCCACCACCCAACATTTCGAAATGTAGGCATAACAAAGTGCAACTTCTTGGTATCTATCATGCTCTACCTACAGCGTTACGATCTTCGGAGTACCTTCGTACTACGAAGTAAAGTAACTGAAGATCGTATATGCTGTAGGTAGAGCATGGGTATCTATAGAAATAAAACTCACATTGTTAGGCCTGTGGTCTAGTTACTAAGTTAGGTCTAGTTAGGTGGTCGAAA
>JAUTBX010093536.1:0-12027 GCA_032361465.1 Lepetodrilus tevnianus | reverse complement strand
ATATAAATTAATTATATATCCACACATGTCACATTGAATCAAGGCCGTCGGAAGCGGGTATGCCAGGTATGCCATGGCATGACCAATATTTCTCAGTATTTAAATTATTTTTTAATGTTTTCTCATCATTTTTAATTATTGACAGGAAAATAAGTTCCAGGAACATTTCTTAATCTAAAGAAAATATCATCTATAGGCCTACCTATATTTCAAAATTTCGGGAACTTGGCCGCCTTTAATCCATATAGTAGGGCCTATGTTCAAGCAGCGTTTGATCTTCAAGAGGCAGATGCCATTAGATCGCTTTTAAATATAGGAAGATATTAGTCCCATGCGGGTAGCGAGGGAACCGGATATCTGAAGTCTGTATCACTCCTGGAAGGGATGTAGCGTTATTATTAAGTTTAATAATTATTATTATTTCTCCTTTCTGTAGTTAAAATGAGTGACAGCCAAAATGCGGTCCAGTCGGTCCCGCCCTCAAAGAAAAGAGGAAGAAAGAGGAAGGCGGTACCACAGGAGAAGAACCCAAAACGCTACAAAAGTATCGTCATGCAGCATGCCCAGTGGAGCCAATTTGAGAAGAAGCAGTTGCTGAAGGCACTGAAAGAATGGTAAGATAGGGCAATCGCCGTCGATCTTCAAACGATGTGCTTCTCCTTCAGGTGTACCGATGCCAACCATACTGCCTACCACTGTTAGTGCCAGCCGGTGCTCGCAGCTTTACTGCAACATTCAACGCTACCGATAGTGCAGGTCTCCTCCTGCCCTCTAAAACTGACAAGTCACGATATTGGTGAAAGAATCTAGAATGCGAGTCTAAACCCCAATTAAATAATAAAAAATTAAATACAAATTCACCGATCGATTCCCGTCAAGGTAACGGCAGTCACACTGATTAGCTGGCAACGAGAGTGTGTGATGATCTCTAGACAATATTGTCCCCAATTTTCCCCAATTTGAAACAAAAATTAGTTGCGAGTGTGATGATCTGGGATGGAACGTAATAGAACGTTGGAATTCGGAGCCAAATGTTCCCGGTTCAAATCCCGCCCCAGGAGCCCAACTTCAATGTTCGCAAAAGTTACCTTTCTGACGTCGTATTAATAAGATGCACTGGCTGTAGCGTGGAATCGTCGCAAATTGGTGAAAGATTCCCGCAGCGACATTACACTCCATATTCACTCACTCACTGTAGCGTGGCATCGTCGCAAGTGGGTGAAAGATTCCCACAGCGACATTAAAACTCCATATTCACTCACTCACTCACTCACTGTAGCGTGGCAATTAATTGGAAACACTGATGTATTGAATAACGGCCTAAATATTGTTGTCCATTATTATAAACTTATTTATGAATTATTATAAATGCCATCTATTGCAGTCCCTGTGAAGAAGAAATTGGGGCGGTATACACAAAAATACCAACACGTTCTTATAAAGAAGTAAGTATTAGATATTGGGGTGCAGGCCAATCGTGACGCCCCTATTAAGATGTTTCTTGATTGCTGAAATGAACCAAGATTTATGATTACAATTATGATCAAGAATTTGAATAAAAAATAAATTTCATTGATTTCAACTAGGTAGTGACGGAAGATGTTTTGCTTACCTTAAAATAAATCGGGGTGATACAAGTTTATAATATGGGTCAATGGTCGTACAAGTCCTGGTGCGACATTTCGTGTGTGTCATGTCGTCCATAGAGACCTAAATTTATTTAATAAAAATGTCTGCTATTTTTAGGTTGCGAATGAAGTGACAAAGTTAAGGAACTCGGTTGTTCAACAAGGTGATTTATCTCAATTTATTTCTTAATTTATTATACATCTAAATTAATCTCTCAATGTATTTCAGGATTGCAGGATTTCATTTAAATAACATTTTATTCGGATAAATTGTGCATGTTTATAATGCATCATTTTAATTTGGTGCATGGAGTAATCGTAAAAAGAAGACAGTAGATATAACAGTTGAATTGAATGTTCCATATTGTCAATTTCAGGGCCAGACATGAGAGCACCTATAGAGGTGAGATGTATTTAAATAATGACTACCAAACGTTGCGTGAATTACACCGAATGTGCACAAATGCAGTGTATAAAACTCTAGCATTTCACTGCCAGACATGAGGACTGGTAAAGTCTGAGAAGTTACCCGTCCTCGTACATGTTGGCCAGATATAGATAGTCAGTTGCATTGCCCGCTATAGTTAGTCAATGATTGTATAACCCGCTGTTTATGCTACAGAGCTGGCTGGATATGGTAGAAGAGATGGTGCATTTCGAGGGGGAGGACCACTCCAAAGGGCTGGGGAGGGTAGGTGGCGCTCCTGTCGACCGACTCCTGTCTATTGATTGCTGTCTCATTGTGTTATATTTGGTCGATCTGATTAAAATATAAAATTTTGCTTCGCTTAGTATAGATTATGTGGACCTATACAGCGTAAATATCAATTATCGTAAATATTTAGGTTATAGTAAATATTCATATTTTAAGGCACACATGCTTTATCATGATAATTAATGATTGTATACTTTCATGGTTAATTTGACCTAATAAAAGTCAGCTATGTGTTCATTTGAGGAGTATATAACAAACCTTATGGGTAGAAAGTTTATTCATTCGCGATGCCGTAAATATATATTTAACAATTACATCTTCAAGTTAATCTGACTTTTATCATGTGTTTTACTTGGTCTTAGTGTTCTGGAGTATTTCCGATATATCTAGTCCGAATTCTTGAGATACTTTTCTATTCCATCTAACTTGAGTACCCTCATATCTTAATTGTTTGAGCACTACATATCAGTACATTTCATCTGTGATTTCTGCTTCTGTTGTAGGCGATGTCCATGGTTGCCAACTACAAACAGTTCCAAACTTTACCAAGTCCAGCACCAAACTACAAGAACCTAAACAAGTACATTGCTGCCATCTTGAACGGAGAGGAACTTCCTAAGTTATCTCCCCTTGGTAAGATGATTAGAACTTAATTATATTAAATCATGACTTTCCAAATTACTAGCTTTCATTAATTAGTAGATTTGGTTTTATTAGTTACCAGCGTGATTTCCAGGGTGTACAGGTTTTTACAAGCTGAAATGTCTCGTAGGCCCCCTCAACCTGCGGTCTTTCTAACGTGGCTTTTGCATTGACGTCACAATCATTTATGTCATTATGAGGTCATAACTGTTATCGGTAGCCAAACCGGGGCGTAACACTTTTCAAGGGACTCCTCTCAACCAATCAAATCGCTAGAATCAACGCATATTTTGGATAAGTGTAAACATCTATTGAAAGATTTCTAGGTGACAGGGTGTATAATTGTGTATTTACTTTACAAACTTTTGTGAACCTAATAGAAAATTTTATGTTTGGTTTCATAGATTCTGTCATAGTTCTTTGTCATCATTCTTGTTTGGTTTCATAGATTCCATCATAATTATGTGTAATAGTTCTGGGTTTGGACCATGGATTCCGTCAGTTTCATGTATCATTCCGCAGATTCCGTCGTCGTGCTGGACCTGATGCACAGCCTCGCCGACGTTCTGAGCACAATGAACACACAGATTCCGCGACGCGTGATGCAGTGGAAGTACTCTATGCTCAACTGTAAAGTTGATATCAACAATCTTGCCGACACTGCCACTAGAGTTCGTCGAGCGTTGACCAACGGTCAGCATCCCGCCTTGCAGTACCGTTATTTCCCGTGTATAATGCGCAGTATTTGGTTAGGATGTTATAGGATAATCTTTGCATCGGTGGGCAGGATGGGTAGTGTGTCAGACAGCGCACCTGCAGCTATACTAGTACTACTAGTTCAGGCCCAGAGATTACGGAACTTTTCTTCTGAGTACGATTTCATGCTCAAGCTCAGAATTTTCATGACATTTAATGAACAAAACTCTGAGTTGATCATGGAATCGTACTCAGAAAAGCTTCGTAAATCTCGGGGCCTGATCTTATTGTACAGATGGCTACAATATCAGGGTTAGTAGTTCATACTCGCCTAGCGGCACAATCCATTTCTTACAATCCGGCTAGAAGAAATTTCATTTTTTAATTTTTCTTTATAACATTATTCGGGCGAGTATGTTTTAACACTACGTACTAAAGATACAATATCTCAAAAATATCAAGAAATGCATTTCTTTTCATGTCATATCACTTAGACTGACTTTTGAAGAATATTCATGGAACTTGTTGTTATTGTCATTTATTTTGTTGTTAATTTTATTGTTGTAGGTTCTTTTATTTTTTTAAATTTATATTCTTTTTTCTTATTGAGGTAGGTGGTAGCACAATAGTTGAACATCAGACTTCATTGTTGTTATTATTATTATTATTTGTATTATTATTATTTGTATTATTTGTATTATTATTATTATTATTATTATTATTTGTATTATTATTATTATTGTTGTTGTTGTTGTTATTATTACAATTAGAACTTGTGTTTGTTTACAGAATTCCCAGAGGAATTTAAGCTGACACCCGCAGGTCTGCCACAAAGGACCACCAGCACCTCAACCAGCGGCGCCTCTCACAACGCCACTCACACCATCACGACGGCAAGCGGCACGGACGACCAAAACACCACCACTAACAACGATCCCACGGAGAGACCCAGCACCTCGCAAGGTGGAGATAACTCGGACAATGTCGTGAAGGAAAGGATTGAAGGGGAGATACCCGAGGACGAGCCTCCGAAGAGGAGGGGAAGGTGGGGCTTGAAAGCGAAGGAGCCAATCATGGAGAAACCGCTGCTGTATTCGCTGAATCCGTTCTGTGTTCCAGTCGGAGTTCTGAAGCTGAAGGAGAAGAAGAAGAAGAAAGCCAAGCCTAATCAATTACCATGAGGAAAATAAAATATATGTTTTATAGTTGACATTTCTTTTGGTTTTAATTGAAAATCAAAAGCATCCGCACAAGAGATTGATTGTTTTATATGTTTTACGTCGCAGCGGGAATATATCACCCATAGGCGATGACAACACAAAAGAAAAACTCTTATAAACCATGTGTGTTTTTTGTTCTAAGTATAGGTGTATATCCTGATACGCCTGAGAAAATGTACGAATATCGGAAATACACTTTCCCTTCATCGAGTTCATGTGCCCGAACCTGGGATCGAACAAGTCTGGTGAAAACAATCTTGATTTCTACAGTTACTCGCTACCACGGGACCAAATAGCTGACTGAAGATAAGACCATTCGTTTATCTAGTTATGACCGATTCAAGAAAGTCACGTACACATGCAGCACAAAATAATTGTTCATCCAAAAGCATAAACAGCTGATGAGGGTCCCCATTGGTGATCTGGTGGGTCGACTATCTATTAAAAACTTACATAGATTTTACATTTAATGGTATACCATGTAGTACTCAACCGGAAGAAGGGTATAAGACAGTTACATCCACACTTTCCTTGGTGTATCGGTCAATATCCCAACAGTTTTGGTCGTGATGCCTCCTCAGAGAATCAGATGCCTCACGACCAAAACTGTACGGATATTGACCAATACACCAAGGAAAGTGTGGATGTAACTCTTACATAACCTGGGCATAATTTCTTGAAGCACTCGTATGTACTACAATACCATAAGGACTCTCGTAGCGATCTCTCATACATAGGGAGTGTGCACTTACAAGAATGCTATGGTATCATAGTGGATACGAGAGCTTCGAGAAAAGATATCCTGGCTCCTAGCAGACCAGCCCTTGCTTTATCACTTTACGTGATGCTTTATCACTTTAACGTGATAAACAGGGGAACAACAAGTACCTGGGATCGAAACATTGATTGGGATATTGACATTGGCTGTGCAAACATCTGGGGACAATTCCCAAAGGTACCGGAATGTGGATGTCCAAATTCATATCTTGTAATTTCTTTTCTCTCCCGATTTTGTAGTTTGGATATAATTACCTAGTTAGAAAACTCTTTGAAAATTTACTGACCGTACGTTCCAAATGTGCGACAATTTTTTTGTTATGGACAGTATGACCGGAAATGTCCCTATGTAGCACATTATAATAATGTGATAATATTTCAAAGGAATATTCGAATACGAATGGAATATTTTACAATGAATATTCGAAGCATTTTTACTATCCCTTTCAGCTCTACAAATATTGTAGTTTTTGTGGTGTCTGTGGTAATGATAATATGGTAGTATTGTACGCTGGTTTTTTTCTCACTAGTCGTATTTGTGTTCATATGGTAGAGTTAGTATCAGTAATAGATCTCGACTGGCTATGTCGATATTAATGCATTGTATCGTTTTTACATACACAATTTAATGATAAAAATTTAGGACATAGAACAGCTGTTGTTATTATCTTTACTGTCCATACCAGTTGTTCACAAAAGGGTTGTATCACTCCTTTCTAATGTTCCGTCACGTGTCCAGTAGTTATTTAGAATGGAGTAAGCCAGCAAAGCACAGAGTAAATTGCCAGTGGCAGCCATGTTGGATTGTGTGCTGTGCGGGCTGGTACATGCCCCGGACAGAAAGTAAACTGTGCGGTGTTGCTCCTTTCTAACTGTGCATGTCTCGGACAGAAAGTACAGACAGAACAGCTAGAAAGGAGCATGCCCTAGGTGCAAGTCAAAGCTTCATTAGTTCCTCCAATAGCAAAACCAATGTACCTGCCCAGTACAATCTTATTGTGAAACTTGGGCTATAATTTATGATTAATAAAAATGACTACACACATGTACAAGAGTATCATGATTTTATTAGTACTTTGAATATCACAAAACAGAATTACTGTTGTATGAATATTGGTATACCACCGAGAAATTTGAAATTGTGACATAAAATATGTGTATGTATTTCATATAGTATTCATCGATGATAGTTGACTAACATTCCCACACTTGTACACAAGTATCCCTATGAAAGGTTGAGTAACATACATGTTATTGTTAGCTTTTAAAGTTATATACGTATACTGTCACCTATTATGGGTGAAATATTCCCACCACGGCGAAAAGCAATCAAGATATGTATATTATTATATATGTAAATATTACATGTATACGGTATATATAAAGTAAATACATAATAGTTATATCATATAGAGTAATCAACATTCAATTCTAATAAAGTATTGTGATTACATTGGATTGAAAATATTGCAAGTTATGTAACATTCACCCACTAGTAGTCTCTTGCCCTACGTAAATGTAATAAATGCAAGAGCTAGGCAAAATGGACAGATATTGTTCAGATGTTAGGAGAGCATGTAACGGACACCACCATGAAGAGTACATTTGGATAACAATTTGACAGACCATATATGTAATATCATACATATCAATACAACAAATAAAACATTGTGAAGTTTACACAAGATGATGAAAAATATAATATAACAATCTTGACTAATTCCAGTTGTAAACTTTGAAACAAAGCTCTCTTATCCACTAAGAAACCATAACGTTCTCTTTGCCGATATCTAATACACTGCAAAGAGAGCGCTATGGTCTTTTATAGCGGATAAGAGAGCTTCGTGAAAGGATACCCTGACATTTATTTCATGAATGGGTTTTATCTTGCAACTTATTCCCCAACACATACAGTTACAGATCGTATTTATTTTGGAGGTACAAATATGATTCTATGTACGTCAAGTGAATACTTTGCAGTTGTAACTAGTCCATAACGAGAATAAATATGATATCTGTGATTGTATGCCTTTTAATCAATGGTGTATGCCACGATTTAAGCCAGGGGTGCGTACAAGATAGAATACCAGTATTGCATGTAGTGTAATGCACGTATTCTATCCTGAACGTAAGTAGGAAAATGATAGGACCCGTAGTGAAAAGTGTGAATACATATTGCTACACGTGCTGTCTGAACGGCTTCTGTAGCAATACATAGCAATACATATCGATACGTATTCTATCTTCAACGCACTACTGTATCACCATGGACTACTTTACGACCCTTTCACGAAACAGAGGCTTGGTGTCTTATGTACGAAACACCACCAAGATAACCTTGACTCCAGCCATAGCAATCGTGTAGGTAGTGCTCCTTTCTAATGTTCTGTCACGTGTCCAGTACATGTTCTCTTCTTTAGAATGGAGTACGCCAGCACAGTATAGTAAATTGCCTGTGGCAGCCATGTTGGATTGTGTACAGTGCGGTCTGCACCACATATTGAATTTCGCTGGTACATGTCCCGGACACCGAGAACACTGCAGTACTGCTCTTTTCTAACCGTGCATGTCTCGGACAAAAAGTACAGAGAGAACAGCTAGAAAGGAGCAGGGCTGTAGTCTTTTGCTGTAAAGTTGGGAGTTTCGTAAATGAGAACCCTGCCTGATCGAAGAATCTTCGTGTAACCCTCTCACTTCTGAAGGAAACCGGAGATGCCCTGTATATCATGGTATATTGCAGAGCAATGATTTTGATTAATGATAATATATAATTAATCCAGCAGAGAGAGGGTGGAGAATGTCAAAATAATGCCACGTTTTTCTCCAAAGGGGAGATGATTACCTGCAACCATATTACAGAAACTTCACATTCATCAATACCCGGTAGAATCTTTCTGATGATCCAAAACAATTAGCACATAGGTTCTCCTAAATACACACATATCCCATAACACGCATGGGGGATCCAATAGCACGAATCGTAACAATTAGGTAATATGGCACACAAAAAGAAAACACATGTACATGGCACGATTAACAAAAAGAGCATTGAATATTTCCGCAATTTACATAAAAGCTTCATACCATGGAATAACTATCAATGGAACACATTTGTTTTCTTTGGTGTTTGCGTAAATACACATAAAAGGTGTCTTTTCAGCATCCACAAATAAATGGTCATGCAGAGACTTTGAATTGAACAAATTCTTTGGAGACTGCACAGCTTCCGACATTCATAATGCATAGATTCTCAGTTATAGGGACAGTAAGTCTCGTCGGGGTCATTTCCGTTGACATGAAGAAATTTGACGGTTGCTATGAATGACGTCTGAATCGCAATGTTTTCATGTGAGGTCACAATGGGATATCATCAAATGTGTAGTGCATTTAGGTGTTTGACCCGTTTATGTCACCGGATATTGAATGGCTCGGGATATCTCGTGTCAACTTACGGTCCCTATTAGTAATGACTATCGAGGAATGATTGCAACATATCAAAGAGGATTATCTCCCCCTTTTCTGAAATATGAATATATCGTAGAATACACGGGATATGTCGTATACACAGGTTTTCGTTTCATTTGTGGTTAAAACAGTATCCGATCACAGTAATAGGACTCGTAGAAGAAAACTATCCCCACTGTTATTTGAAATTAGGGGGCATTCACCAATCATATTTTCACTGAAATTTTCAAATATGCACAATTCCTTTGAGTGCAGTACAGTGTACTCGCACAGACAGACGACGTCACTCCAGTAAGCTGTACTGAGTGAAAGGAATGACTCGCACACCTCTCGGACAAGCAAGATTGCGGCAAAGAGTTGCCTTAGATGTGGCGATGTCACTGTACTTTTTCTGTGTCGTCTGCACCACCTCGCTAGCGAGTACAGCCTGCACACTGTCCGAAAACCGTGCGACACATTCCTTTGACAAAAGTGTCTGTTCGGCGTGCTCTAGACTGTATTGCGCTCAAAGGAACGCACCGGCATAGATCACATGTAAATTGTGCCTAATAGCAGACTATGATGAAAGGTTTGGCGAGCTTTGATGACTGAAAGATATTCAATGTTGCAGAGATCCTAAATAACTGCTTGCTAGTGTGCTACTTGCCAATAACTGTTCAATGTTTGATTTCGCAAATCAATCTAAGCGAGCCATGATGCAGTCATACAGCATGCAGAGCCGGCTCACCGGATCTATTCATAGTCTGCTACTAGCTTTACAGTTACACATTGCATAGATCCAAGATATCATTTTGTCTACATATAATCCTGGGACCAGTTGCTCAGAACTAATGTAGCGGATTGTAGCCTACAATTATTGTACGGTCAGCGCTTTTTATTGTGGCGGGAGCCCAGTTACAATTATTGTAGCGCTACAATTGCTCTGAGCAACGGGCCCCTGAACAATTCTTGGGAATTCTGCATGGACGATAACCCACTGAGATAAATGGCCAAATATTCTGGAAATTATAAATTATAGTCGACGAGGAATGCTTGAATTCTCTGTGTGGACACAGACAACTGTCTTAATAGTGCATAGGAAATTCTTCCAAGCAGAACTTCTTGGTGAATTTGTCGGTGTCGACGTAACTAGCCCAATAGGACTCGGTTCATCCGTTGCCGGGCGTCGTCGGGTTCCGAGTCGCTATCGGCATCTGCGCCGCACACAGTGGGCCTTGTGGTGGTGCACGTAGGTGAGCACAGGTACTGCAGCAACGGAAGGCGGTATTTTCCGCAGAAGTCGACGAATTTGATGTGCTCCACCCGCGACGTGAAGTACACCCCTAGAACAGAACATTGCATAAATATTATCATTATGAACATTAATATTTTCCAATTTCACGTCAAAATTAGGTGTACGGTAACGGTACCCATAGAAACAATAATTGTCTGAAAATTGCTCAAAGATGCCAGCTTGGGACCCTCAAGTTTCTAATTCTACATGGTGACGGTCTTGTTATTCAGAATTAACCATAACCCATTGTGAGACTTCCTTACAGTAGTGTGTGAATATTACTGATCTCGCGAAACATTCACAGAATGTTGTATAATTGTTGTCTGTTTGCTGAAAAGAGACTGATTGGATGGATAGATAAATGGATGGATTGATGGATGGATGGATGGAGAAATAAAGGAAGAAAAATAATTAAATGTAAATCGATTCCATCCGTACCTTTACACTTGGAGTTGACACATCTCTGCGCGGAATCGAGATACCGCAACAGGTTCTCTGGCAGATCCCGATAGTTGTACGCGATCTTCTCCACCTTGACACATCGACCCGACAGCTCGAGCAACGTCGGCGGGTTGTAGACTAGGTCCTGGACGAAGCGTTTGACCAGCGGGTTGTTACGGAGACTCAGCTCTACCAGGTTCAAGGAGACGATCTCCTGTGGAAGCGTGGACAGTTGATTGTTGTGGAGGGTCAGTGACTGGAGCCGCCGTAGGTTGATCATGGTGGGTGGGAGCGACTGTAGCTGGTTGTCGCATAGAACCAGGGCGATCAGACTGTACATGTAGCCCACCTCGGCAGGGATCTCCACTAAGCGGTTGCCACCCAAGTACAATACCTCCAGTCTGGAAATATCAAAATTCACAGGAGTCAAAACAGCCCTCGATATAAAATTACGACTAAAATAATTTTTGTCAAATATTGGTTTCCAAAACATGATGATTAACCAGTGTTAACACAACAAAATATTCCAGTCTGGAAAACATGAAATTTAGAAGTTTCCAATCGCCCGGTGCATGGCCTGATCCATTTCTCCTTCCTGGGTGTGACTCCACCTGGATCCGCCACTGCATTTTACTTAAATACGCAGAAGTTGCGCCAGGGGCGAACACTGTCAGAATGATGGACAGATATTCTGTTTTCAACTTCAAGTATAATGTACAACTGTCGACAATGCACTAAAGTTGATGATCTGTCTAGGAATATGTAGATATGTAGCTATAATATACGAGTAATAAAATGAACAATTCACATTTTGGGGTTGCTCCATTTTAATTTCTTTTTTAGATTTTAATAAATTTAAAAAAGATTATTATGGAAATATTTGGATTTTTTTTATTTAATTTGATAAAATGATGTTCAATCAGCATTATGTTCTTGCAATTTGAAAATAGCATTCATTGATGCTACGTACCTTTCATTTTAAAATCCATGATAACATAATTTATACATAATTTACTTAAAGGCATAATGTCACAGCTGATTGACCTGAATAATGGACAGACGAATTTCGATCTGAGACTAATTACGCTTGATGTAGCCACTCCAAGTATTTTGTTTATTGATGTACTTGATCCCCAACACTCGATAGTTACTATAAAAATCATATTTTAT
>JAUTBX010093425.1:0-10118 GCA_032361465.1 Lepetodrilus tevnianus | reverse complement strand
CATATAAACAAATACTCTCACAAACAAACTCATGAATATGTATACATCTCACATATAAACAAATACTCTCACAAACATAGACGTATACATATGAAATGTAAACCCTACCTATATTTTTTAAAAGATAGAATAATAATTGTATGTGGCGCTATTCAAAATTCTGTGTAATGGCTGAGAGGTCACACATACGGATGCATTGCACGTATAATTTACACAGACCAACTTTATGGTAAACCCATATCCCTGGTTAACTCTAGGATCAACAAAGTCAAGGAGGCATCCTACAATTAAAAACACCTGATGTAAATTCATTACTTTTAGCCGCATCCATGGAACTAGCTAGTCTGTATTGTATCTTTGAATGCATTCACTGTTCGAACATTGTAATATTTCCTGTGAAAATTGGTTTAAAAATGCATTATCTCTATACCTGTAGAAGTCTTGTGTAACCATACATTCTTAAAGTTCATTTCCCGCCTATGATACTTGTAATAATTCAATATTTTGCTCCTTTGATTGCTATATGGACATAGTTTAGTGATTTTAGGATTTCATCTTGCATGACAAACCAAGAAATACGGATTAGAATTCCTGGTTCGGCAGGCATTATTTTAATGTTATGGTTTTAGTATATATATTAAAAGTAAGAAAGTAGCTGTATAGCAATACAAAAGCCACCAAATGAATTCTTACTATATACATATGTAGTCTCATTAAAATAAGATCCGAAACTAACCCTCAAACATATATAATACTCGCTCAGCTGGGCTCATCCTCGAAAACCCAGGCCATTATGACTACACAAATAGTTGACCGTCGATTAGTGTAGTCATAATGGCCTGGGTTTTCGAGGATGAGCTGGGTTGACATAGTATGTGGCCAATAGAAGAAATGCCTTGAATTGCTGGTGCATGAATTCGAATAATGTTAGTTATCAACAACCTTTGACATGAACGACGTTTTCTCAGATAAATCCAAATGAAATAATCGTCCGATGTCATGCTTCACTTTTTGACATTTAAATGACTTGAAATGTTCCTTTTGATGGTCGGCCAAGAAAATTCGAATACTAGTACACTCAGCTGTAATGGAAAGAACATCTATTCTACAGTGATTCTGTCAACAGACAAATAATGTTTAAAACTGGTTAACCGAAGAGGCAACGAGGCACTGCGTTAGTTAACACATTATCGCCACACATGTACGTTGACACGTATACAATAAGTTGTCGCAACATAGGCCTACACATGTAATTTCTTTTTCAATTTTCAAAGACCTTTTAGAAGACAATACAAGGGGTCTGGTTTATGTCAGCTAATTAATTAAGATTGTCCAGGCGCCTGTTGCACGACGCTCTTGTAGCGCTACAATAGTTGTAACGGGGCTCCCGCCACAATAAGAAAGCGTTGACCTTACAATAGTTGTAGCCTACAAGAGCGTCGTGCAACGGGCGCCTGAATGAAGATAACACAGGGCGGACAATTTCGTGTCATGATAATACGACGAGTGAGACTGCGCACAAACTAGAAAGATGACATCACTGGACGCGAGAACACGTGATGTTTTTGCTCCTAGAAGTTGGAAGTTCGAATACAGAGATAACACAGATTCATTAACGTTATAATTAGATTTCTCGCACTGGAACTTTCATTGTATACACTAATTATATAAACTGGTTACGAAATCCATTATCAAGTATTGTCATTATCATTACGATTTCTTTATTATAAGCCATCACAGTCTACACCACCCTCTATATTATATAGTGTATATGCTAATTATTCGTGTTCTTGGTTATCGAATTAGAAAACGAGCTAAATGTATGTCTATACTACACATACTATGTAGGCCTACCTCTAGACAAACTATCGCGTCTCCTATTATGCACACACTATTAGCTGAATTGTTTTTTTTATTGTATAACGTCGAGGTTTTCTGGACCAACTCAAGGCGTTATTATACTCGTATACATGGGACATTGAACGCCATACGAGTAATAGTAAGCTCTAGTAAAACTGCTAACATTTATTATCTGTCTTCATATTTACGATTGATGTAATTACGTGTTTATGAGAGACGTTTCAGCCCTGATATCCATGAACTAATCTTGAAAGCGGATCTAAGCCCCAAATTCAAACTAACCATATTACGAATGAACCACCTTGCTAGTTAGATGGGTTCTTCTGAACTTCAAAGTCAGGAAATGTCGCCTTATCCCCAAAGGCTGGTACATTCTCCGCACTCAACAACGAACTATTTTCTTTGGTTCGAAGTCACGGGTTTGGCCACTGCCTTAGAACCTTTGGTGTATGAATACGCGCCAACAGACACAAGTTGCGCGTTTATAGAGAAAACATGTCTCGTAGCATCACCTGCAACTCAGACATTGCGTTCATGATCAGCTGATGTCTACTTAACATTGACTGATGCCATGTAGGCATTATGACCTTTGTTCCGGAGGATGGGTTTGTGGTGGCTTTGTTTGGATGCCATCGAGTGGATACCCTGAGATGAGAGATGAAAGAGACAGATTTAGGAATGCATTGGGATAAGATTGTGAGCACGTTGTGTAATTCATTGATGATATGTACAGAAACCGTGTAGCTAGTCCGTGTAAACTATTTACTTTCATAAACTATTTACTTTCTTAAACTATTTACTTTCATAAAACTATTTACTTTCATAAAACTATTTACTTTCTTAAACTACTTACTTTCATAAACTATTTACTTTCTTAAACTATTTACTTTCATAAACTATTTACTTTCATAAACTATTTACTTTCTTAAACTATTTACTTTCATAAACTATTTACTTTCATAAACTATTTACTTTCATAAAACTATTTACTTTCATAAAACTATTTACTTTCTTAAACTATTTACTTTCATAAACTATTTACTTTCTTAAACTATTTACTTTCATAAACTATTTACTTTCTTAAACTATTTACTTTCATAAAACTATTTACTTTCATAAAACTATTTACTTTCATAAAACTATTTACTTTCATAAACTATTTACTTTCATAAAACTATTTACTTTCATAAACTATTTACTTTCATAAACTATTTACTTTCTTAAACTATTTACTTTCATAAACTATTTACTTTCATAAACTATTTACTTTCATAAAACTATTTACTTTCATAAAACTATTTACTTTCTTAAACTATTTACTTTCATAAACTATTTACTTTCATAAAACTATTTACTTTCATAAACTATTTACTTTCATAAACTATTTACTTTCTTAAACTATTTACTTTCATAAACTATTTACTTTCATAAACTATTTACTTTCATAAAACTATTTACTTTCATAAAACTATTTACTTTCATAAACTATTTACTTTCTCTCTGTGGATCTGTGGATAAGTTTATATGCAATCTAGGAGCGTATTCGTTTAAAACCGCCGACCAACCCTAGGGTAATGATACGAGTAACCTCATTGGATAATGTCATCACGCGACCGTCACCCTAGGTCGACTGTTGAATAGAATACGCTCTAGATGACAGGAACTGCCCAGGCCCTAATTTCTAACTTGAGTTTGAGATCTTGCTCAGCTGATATTCTACATTGACTCATTGATGTAACCTGGGTAGAAACTTATATTAAACCCAACTAAGATTTTACTCAAGTTACAATTCAAATAAAGGCAATGTACCGGTATAATACCGTTTCAGCTATAATGTACCGCTATCAATCTAATTAAAATATATTCTGACATACGCTGATACACGTATGTCAGAATATATTTGGAACGAATATAGTATCGAATTTTAATTAGATTGTAGCGCTATGAGCATGCTTCTGAAGCATGGATTTGGCACGATATAAATGCGCACATTATTATTATTATTATATCATACCTGTAGACTATATAGCATTTCTGGGGTGTGGGGGTAGGGTGATGGTGCGTTGAGCGGGGTGGCAATTTATACTAGGGGCACGATTATTCATTTAAAACGGCAGACTTTATTGCACCGAGATGCCCCCAATTTAATAAAAATACCCTTATATCGTATTTCAAGTGCAGAGTGCCTTAATTTAAAGTGTTTTTTTTTCATAGTGGATCTTACAGTATTATCAAGCATAGTTGAAAGCCTGGGGAGTCGATCTCGAGGAACACGACCAACAGTGTCTGCGTGTGGCGATATATTGCCCCCCCATCCCCACCACAACCCCACCCCCACCCCCAAATCCCTTCCCTTCCCTTTCACTTGGAAGATTATTTTGAAATATGACGCCCGCTAAATGCCCTTCTCCATAGTTTTAACACGGGCTATCTCCGGCCAATCATCCGTGGTCAGTAAACAATCCCCGGAGGCGATACGCATGTCATAACACACCGGATATCCGTTGGGCATCTCGGTTTATGAAGAGGACCGCATTTACGAAAGTTACTTAGTTGTTGTGTAGGCCTATGTGCCAGCAGTGTAGCAGTTGGGAGTCGGGCCCGATACTTTTGGAAGTATGCATGTCCACCCTCTGGTAGTTTATATATAGACTGGCATAATTCCGGTATTTACCGGAAATGGACGCTCTGATCTCTATCGAGATTATTGTCGCAACGTCGTTTCGTACAAAAGGTCCCCTGGCCTACATATTTCACGTTTGAGTTCAGGAGGCATTTCTTAGAGGATTCCACGCATATCATAGGTCGATATTAGCTCAGACAATTGCCCGAGAACACCTGACTAGAATTCATGTTTACCTACCTAGAAAGTTAACTTTGCCTTCTGTGGATGCAGTTTAGTGCAAGAAATTCGGCTAACTCATCGGTTGAAATTAGTGAGAAAATGGGAAATACTAGACGAATAAAGATCATTATCTCAGCTTTTCGACATGTAATCTAAAACATATATGCTCTAACTACACTTCTAAACAACTGTGATATTTTGAATATGAGTATTTGGGTGAAAACAAGGTTTAACATAAACTATGTTTTAATTTTCATTATTTTTTAAAATTGTGGTTTAGAGGCGCTGTCAAGATTATTTCTCTTACATCACGACTTGTAAGTTGTAGCCTACCATCCCGGTTCTCAGTGGTTACGATCCACTTATATACTATACGCTACTCTGTAGAGTAGCACAGTGGATCGTAACCCCTGGGAACCTGCAGGACGGTAGCCTACTAGTACGACATGTACAGAGCCCGTCTTTTAAGTTCGAGGTACCTTTGAGAACACACCGTGGATCACATGTAGGCCTATACACATTCACTCTCACAGTGTGTTTAAACATTTAACTTTGAAAGGACATGTCTTCGTTAACCCTCTCCCTGCTGGATTAGACACACATGTACAAGAACTGCTTTTTAGGGCGTCTCCAGTTGCCTTCAGTATGGAGAGGGTTAACGCTGCCAGATGGGATCAATGGCGTTGAGCCGTACTTCAGAGAAGAAATGCAACGCACTGCCAATATCTCAAATAGAGAAGCAAGGCATAGCTCTATGCTTGTTCAATGCGTACTGGTATACATATTAAAGTGGCTAGATCGACGTTCCATACCTAAACGGTGATTAACGGGGTTCCTGCATATTCTTACCGGTATATACACCTCAAATTCCCATAGAAATATTGACCACGAACACTATTCTCGATCTCACAGTTACGTCGGCTCTATGCATGAACTCTCTCTTTAAAATATCTCATAATATTGGATCCACCATAAAATAGCGGTAGATTTAAATATAGTTTTCATATGATTCTATTCCGTATAGTAATATATGGAACAAAGTGTAATACAGCATACACATTTGAGCTGTCCACGTTAAGCCTCTCCCTGCTGGAATATACACAAGCACTACGCTTTAGGGCATCTCCGGTTGTCTCCAGCATGGAGAGGGTTAATACAGAAACAAGACAAGCTCATGCAATATGCCGCCATCCGTGTCTTAATGGCTCTGACGAGATTGGAATACGCTCTAGTATGAGACTGTTTCTTCAGCTGTTTGTCATCAGAGGCAATTATATCAGACTTCACACGAACAGCCAATTATCTAGTTCCTTTTGCAATATTGTGCAAATACATTTGTAATTATGTGTTTTGACTTGTAAAGTCGTTTGTAAATGCATTTAACTATTTTATGCTAAGCCAAACTGAGACGTGTTCGTGTACTTTTGAGTAATATTAGTATAATAAGTATAACACATTAGAATGTATCTTCTAATAAGAAGAAGTCTGTAAACATAATTCTGGTCAGGTGCCAGAGTATGGAACAGTACCCAGTGTAGATCTATTTTACTTTAGTTCCAATGTCAACTAGCTGGCGCCAAACCAATAAACACAGAATAACACTAAAGCCACCTTTGCAACATTTATGGCTATAACTAGACATACTATGAACATACAATTTGCGTTAATCGTACTGTAGTTAATAAAAATGCTCTCTCTCTCTCTCTCTCTCTCTCTCTCTCTCTCTCTCTCTCTCTCTCTCTCTCTCTCTCTCTCTCTCTCTCTCTCTTTCTCTCTCTCTCTCCCTCTTTCTCTCTCTCGCTCTCTCTCTTTCTATCTCTCTATCTTTCTCTCTCTATATATCTTTCTCTCTCTTTCTCTCTCTCTATCTTTCTATCTATCTCTCTCTCTATCTCTTTCTCTCTCTCTCTCTATCTCTCTCTCTCTCTCTCTCTCTCTCTCTCAGTATTAGTGGCATGTTCATAATAATGCTACCGTTACCATTGAATCTTGATACTGGGATGCTTACACGTGGACAGATATCACATATAACGGTCAATGCACGTGCAGATGAATTCAGATGTTGGAATTATCGTTCGGAAAGAGAACGTTAATATAATCCACCTGACTTACATTATATATCATAGGCAGTTCTGTGTACCGTGATATTACATCCCGGTGCATGTGAATTCGTATCAAGCTTGGTCACCTATTGAACTGTGATTGTACATTCGTTCTGTTCGCTTGAAATCACCGTATGCTTAGTATTTATGTACTCTACATAGGTGTCTCCTTCCGTGAACCAACAAGCCGTGAATGACATGAGTGAAAGACTTGAAAGAGGCTCTGGCCTACTTCGGGCGGTTACGCTAGTTTATCCCGGAAGTGTCATTGCGCATGTCTAGTTGTTGCTAGTAAAAAATGTTATAAACGTGTTAATGCATCTTCAAGCTGAATACTTGCTATACTATTTCCAATACGTTTGTGATGGTTAGAGCACTCCCTGCAGACAGAAATATAGGCTACACTACCACCAGTATGGCTATAGATAAGACATCTGGTATATTTTGGCTCCGAGTAGTTAATTGTATTGCCGTTTCGTTTATGTTTACCGGTGCCAGCAACGTTTAGCTGTGAGCATCGTTAGACCGTAGTCAGATAGTGTGTATAGCATTGATGTGATGTTCTATCACTAAACAAGGAACACGAGAGATACTGGCGTATTTTCGGCACTAACAGATTTATAAACGAGCTGGAATGTGATGTGATGTGCGTGCGTGTGTTCATATGCGCGCGCACGTGTGCGTGTTTTGTTTAATGCGCGCAGCACTCGCTTTCTCTGTCTCCCATATAATTCTTTACTATATCTTTTGGAAGTAGCCTACAATTTCAAAGTTTTGTTCAAATTTGAGTTTATAATGAAATCATACTGAAAACAAGTTTCGTAACCTCGTTGCATGAAAACGACAATACACATGCATTGTTTTCCATCTGTTCTGTGTATACGCCACTCACTAGGCCTATAGTATAATACTATTTACGTTTCCGTTTCAGATTGTGAAGACATCCGGTCTCTCGGCTTCTCCGTCAATGGGACTTACACAATCCGACCCAACTCCTCCCGCATCCACTTCCAGGTCGTCTGCGAGTTTCGTGGACCATCCGCGTGGACCGTCATACAACGCCGAATCAATGGAGCCCTGGACTTCTACCGGAAGTGGGACGAGTATAAGAACGGATTCGGCAACATGTCTTCCGAATTCTGGCTCGGTAACGAGAAACTGCATCTGTTGACACGACAAAGAGTCTACAAATTAAGTATCGATATGTGGGATTGGCCGAGTCCAGGCCGGGAAGATGACGTCAGCGAGCACTACTTTTCCGAGAGTAGTTACTTCCGGGTGGACGATGAGACGTCGAACTACGAACTACACGTGCCTCAGGACTACTTTTCTTATACGGGTTTCGGCGGAAGCGGTTTAAGAGTTCACGCGGGCCCTTTCTTGACTTACGATCACATGTCTCCGAAAGTTCGTGAAAATTGTGCGAGGAAGTTTCGGTGTGGATGGTGGTTTTCTACGTGCGTACGGAACGCGAACTTTAATGGCCGCTATTACAGAGGTGGGTACGAAAACGTGGCTACAAGGACTAGAGCAAAAGACGATATATATTGGCCAAATATCGACATGTCCTTGCGCATGACTACATTAAAAATACAAAGACAGAATTCTACAATGGATGAATTACATTTAGGAGTATGATTCTTTTTCTGAAAATGTTGTATTACCTCCGTAAATAACTGTATGTTTCATTGTTTGTAATATTTTAAGTATACGTATGCACAGCGAATGTTCTACAATAAACTTATACAATGTCGGAACAGTTTTGAATATCTGCTGGACAATATTATATTAGATTTATTCATTGTTAATATATATGTGGTGTGCTTATTAAATCATTGTAACCATTGGAACACTCATACATGTATGTTCATTTTATTTTCACGTCTTTATCTACGATATTTGGCGTATCATCTTGTACACGAACCTTCTACTCCTGATACAAGAATTATTCAAGCATATTTTGCACCAAACATAATATAAATTATTTCACTCAGGTAACCACATCTATTTAACAATATATGATTCGTCACAAAGCCATGCTCTCACCTGCCGTAATTGTACTGCCGAACTACGTTCCCTCTGGATCTAAGCTTAAAGGGGCGCCGAGAAAACATCACCAGTAGGTTGCTCTCCAGAGATTCCTCTAGTCTTCCCTGTGGACCATTTTTGTTTGTTTGTAATTTTGAATTGGGGTTTATAGTAGCTTTCAAGATTCGTTAACTAGTCAGTTTAGGGCAGGAGGATCGCTGAATGTTGCAGTAAACCTGCGAGCACCGGCTGGTACTGAAGGCCAAAGATGATAACTGCATTATTTCTTTTAAACAATATTTATGTCAGAAAAACTTTCGGGATCCATGAACAGCCAACTTAATGGCTATCTGAACATGTCTCCCGATAACTGCATTGTCACTCTACAGCCAGCGCATCCTATCAATATCCTATCAGAAATGTATTAGCATTGATGTCGAGTTCCCGGGATCATTGGTTCCGAAGTCCAAACGTTCTCCCCCTGCGCTACCACCCGTTCGTACCTGCTGACCATAACCTGTCTTTTATATGATAAAGGTATGGTCAAGGGAAGGCTATAGAAAAGCCTATCTCACACCACACATATGTTGCCCGTTGCACGACGCTCTATATAGGCTACAACTATTGTAAGGTCAATGCTTTATATTGTGGCGGGAGCCCAGTTACAACCATCGTAGCGCTACACGAGCGTCGTGCAACCGATGCCTGGACGGTTTAAAATTCGTATTCATTGCCAGAAAGACTAGTTCTGTAAATAGAGACAGTAAGTCTCGTCGGGGTCATTTCCGGTGACAAGAAGAATTTAGACGATTGCTATGAATGACGTCTGAAACGTGACGTTTTCATGTAAAGTCACAATGGGATATCGTCAATGTGTAGCGCATTTAGGTATTTGACCGGTTTATGCCACCGGTTCGTGTCAACTTACGGTCCCTATAGGATGATTCATAGCCTGCATGTAATATACGTGATTGTCATTGCAAAGACTACATTAAGGCGATTAGATGAACTCAAGTCGAACAAGACAACGATGTTGACTGATAAATTATATCGACAAGAAGACAACACACAGAACAACAGTCCCATAGAGAGGTAGACTAAGGGGACATGGTACTCATTATAACTCAACACACTGTCAGTTCTGAAAAGTGTATGTACAATCATAGATTATTAATATGTACAATATACAATATACAGGGGTGCGTACAATAGAGAATACGTATTCATATGTATTAATATGTATTGCTACAGAAGCCGTTCAGCAACACGTGTAGCAATACGTA
>JAUTBX010093313.1:0-22733 GCA_032361465.1 Lepetodrilus tevnianus | reverse complement strand
TTTGAAAAAATCACTGTGTTCGAATAATTAGAAAATTACGATCTTTAAAAAATGGTAATTTTCGAAAATTTAGAATCTGAAAAAAAAAAATTTCGGCAACTAATTTAGGTGTACGAACTATTAGAGCGTACGAATAGTTAAGAGTAATTACGGTATATTGTAATCTATTATCTAATGTTTTAGTTGTGATTCTTTCCTCAATTTTAAGTTAATATGTTATTGGTTTGCTTTTTAATCAGGCTGAAAATGGTAAAGCCATGAAGAAAGACGGTGTAAAAGGTGGTAAGTGGATTCTATTGTTGTCTAACATACATGAGCAAGTGGGGTTGATCACATTGAAATGAGACAGTATATGTCAATAGATAAATAAAGTTGGTAAAGTATTTGATAGTATAATAGTATTAAAGGAATCTTGTCTATTTCAATTATTTTATTATTTTACAACCCAGTGTATTTGTAAATTGAAATATTTAGTACAGATGTAAGATTATATGAACTGTTAAAGTTTAAAGTAAGTTCATTGGATATTATTGTTTACAACTTACAAATAATGTAGTAAAATACTCATCTTCGGATATCACTCAGTATATGTTTTTGACAATATTTATATATTTTATATTATTTCTGGGTATTTTTCAGGATCAAATTCTGAATCTGAACCAGCAAGGTGAGAAAATAGAAACATTTCATTTATCATCAGATGTTCTTTGCTCTCTTTTCTGCTTTAACTATTATGACATTTCATTTTAATTAATATGTGAAGGAGTATTTTTTATCTAATTGTGTGTAATTAAAAAAATTATTGAATAGGTATACGGTAAGCTATTTTATTTAATCAACATTTTGCATTCAATATTTTTGTTCTTAGTTCGGACACGCCCAAAACTCTAGTCGCCTGTACGTTCCCGGGATGTTCTGGTCAAGGTCATGCGACAGGAAAATATGCGCGCCACAGAACGTAAGTCCTAAAACCAAAAGATTGTAGTACTTAAGCACACAATATCATGAATAATAGGCAAGTCTTGGTAATAAGGATTGTCCGTCTGCACGGGAAAGGTATTGAGATCTTGCATGTGACGTCGCTCAATACGTCACATAGCATTGTGGATGGCAAGACAATGGGATTTTCCGCCATTGCTCACGTCATCAGATTGTTCTCTGCCACCCAAACCGTTTTCTGCCACCCAGACGATTGTTACGTGCAAGGCCTCAATTATCCACAGGCGGACAAATGAAATATATAAGACTAATGAGCCCTTTACCTATGGGGAAATACCGTAGTTACTCGACAGCACACAGGGACAGGTGCCTCAAAAAGTTCATGTAGAAGAGTCATAAAAGTTTTACTGTGAAGTTGATGAATAAATTTGCACTGTGACACAGTAGTGATCCTTTGCTCAGAGACATCATAACAACACCATAACATCACAATAAGTACTGATGACATCACAATGGTAGACAGAACAGTCAAAGTTGAAACTTTACTAAGCAAATAAATATCACATATGGAAATCAGTATTGAATTGCAAAAAGTTATATTTTGTGTTACCACTGTACAGTTGTTACGATGTTTGTCACCGACAGGACACAGACATGTCCCCTGGCAGCCCTGAAGAGGAAGCAGGATAAAGAGGACGGTCCTGCTGCCAAGAAAAGCAAGAAAACTGCCAGTTCATCGAGTGTGTCGTCGTCGTCCAGTGTCCCTGTGGGAAACGACAACGATCGTCCCGAAGCAGCAGAGGCGTCCTGCGAAGTGACCCAAACGTTGGGCAACAATGACGGCCCTGAATCTCAGGTCAAATCTGAACCTGTCGAATCAAAAGAAGGTGGTGGAGAGGTCACAGAGGTGATGGTCGTGACCTCTGTGGAGGAGGTCATGGACGACGAACAGAAGTGTTTCCGTGAGGCAGAGCGAGCACTTCGCAGTCTGTCAGGAGATGACTCCACGCCGTATAAGTACATTTACTCCACGTCTGACAGTGAGGCTGTGGAGAACAAGGATGCCGAGAATAGCGCGGAAGACGTCTCGGACGTTAAGAATGAGATTCCAGAAGAAGTAGAATTGAATGAGACTTTCGTCGCGGGACATTCGGCCGACGACGCTGACATTTTACTGAAGATACAGGAGCAGTGCGCCAGCATCCAATCGCAGACCTCCACGGCTCAGATCCCCATGATGATCCCCGATCAGGGCCCGGCTCTCGTGGCAATGCTGCCGGAATCCGTTCAGATGGCAGTGGCTGCTACGTTGACCCAGGGGTCGGCGACACAGGAAGTGGAGGCTCGCGGTGAGGGTGGAGCGGCGGTGGTAGGGGGCGAGGAGATGCAGCAGGGTGGTGGTACCTCAACACCAGCGCCATTCACGGTCCTGGCAGAGTGGAGCACCGGGAAACAGAAGGACGACTATTCCACAGATTCCGACTCTGATTCCGACGACGACTCATCAAAAAAGGGTATTTTAAAATATAAATTGTTCCTGAAATGTCATTAACTTTTCAATTACAATAGTAATAATGTTACACACATTCTTAGACTAAGAGGATCGTAAGAACATTTCGAGAATAGGCCCCAGGTCATTATGCTTCGTTTTACTTTCAGAAACTAAATGCCCAACCCCCGGTTGTGATGGTACAGGTCATGTTACTGGACTATATTCTCATCATCGAAGGTGGGCAATTACCTTGTACATTGATATTCAAATACATGTAGTATATTTACCAAGAAAAAAACCACATTAACCTAACTCGAAACATGTATAATAAATACTTTGCATTTTGCCTAAATATATCATGTCTGTTATCATTTGCTAGCAACTTATGCAATAAAGACCACACAAACTAAAATACTATTTCTTATTAGTGAACCAAGGATATTCATTCATACGATTACAATTGTACTGTTCATGATATGCTCAAATATGAACAATGAATGTCAAAAATCATTGTCGATAACGTTTAATTCTATTATTGAAAGTTGGAATATTAGCATTTTACATGCTCTCTAATTTACCATGTTATTGTAGCCATCCTATTCCTGTTGGATTCACAGTGTATTTTCGTTATTTTAGTTTATCAGGCTGTCCACGGAAAGATAAGGCTACTGCTGAGAGTAAGTATTTTCTATAGTGTTTCATATTCCTGTGAACATAATGCATTAAAACCCAAACCAATCATATGGGATATTTTGAATTTCCATATTACCATAATATCAATTATGGTTGTACGTTGCCTATAGTATAAGCAAGCGGTACTCTCTGTTTTTCAGTCCTTGCTCAGCAGGAACAAGTTTTAAGGTAAGTCAATATTAACATTAATGTATTAACAATAAATGTACCAAATTAATCATGTATATGAGGTGTGGTTATATATATTTGGAATGGCAAAGGCAACAGCATCGCCAAGAAGAAAAAACGACATTGAACCGAGTTTTAGTTTTGGAATCTGTTCGGAGAAATAATATAAAGATTTAAGTTTCATATGTGAGATCATTGCTGAAAATGTTCTAAGTTATTGATTGGCTATCTCTCTTCCTGCAGATGTCCAACTGCGGGGTGCAATGGGCGAGGTCACATCAACAGCAACAGAAATTCTCATCGCAGGTACGTAGTGGGTCATGTTTTCTGTGCAATTGACTGAAGCCCAAGTTGTGTTAACCTTTCTTCTGCTAAAGGCAACGAGAAAGGGCCTAAAGATCAGTGCCTGTGTATAATCCAGCAGGAAGAGGGTTAATGCATTACTTTATATATTAATTATTATATGAATGGCATACAGTTGCACTGACTGGAGCCAATCAAAAGTAGTACACAGGATTGGCACCAATCAAAATTGCTGAACAATGCCAAGCCACGCCTTCAAACTGATAACAGTTTACTTTACCCACTTTTTTCCATCGATTTCAGCTTATCTGGCTGTCCCATTGCCGCTATGGGAAAACTTATCAACACACAGAACCAGAAAAAGCAAGGTAACCTTATCCGGACAGTCAGACACAAAACAATACGATTAATTTATTAATATATTGAAGATAACAAAAATTCATTACTAATAATCAAAATTGTGCATCTTGTATATTTTACATGATTACTAACATATTTACAATGAGAATTGTAGCAGTGGAAAGTGACTGGCTATCTACCGTGGCTGTCAACTTGTCGTCAGCAGGGCAAGTACCTGGCAAGTCTATGTCTCTCTTCTCCCTACGTCCTGTCCCACCCTTCTCCCAACCAATCAGAAAGTAGGGTCCGATAATCTTGTGCACCTGACTTGCTAAAACCACGGTAACATCACTCGCGTAGGTGTGAACAAATTTACGGTTAATTATTGAGAAATGTGGAAATAATAATCGGTCGTGTCAATGTTTTTATGGCATGAGATTACGTAGAAAGAAGATGCCGGTAAAGTTAGAATTTATGATTAATTTAAAACAATTTATTTGTTTATCCAGAGAAATTAGTCTTGGCAATATTACAGATTTTAACACTATTACTGATAACACACTCGTTTAGACCAAAGAACCATGATCATCAGCATAAGAAAAGTACTCTAGCAGTAGCAGTGTTTACGAAAATAACAGTAATTACAGAGAATTTAAGAGCTGCCACTGAGACAAGAATGGTTAATATTTGTGAAACCAACAGTAATAACGGAGAATTTTAAATCTGCCACAGCGACAGGAATACTTAATATTCATGAAAACAACAGTAATAACGGAGAATTTTAAATCTGCCACATCGACAGGAATACTTAATATTCATGAAAACAACAGTAATAACGGAGAAAAAAAATCTGCCATGGAGATGGGAATGCGAGAAATGGCCGGCCATGCTGATTGGATACCGCCTCGGTGGGTTACTTAAAAAGTGGCGGTTGTGACGTTGTGCTCATGCTTCAAGTGCTATTCCAGGTGAAGTAGAACTACAAGAGCCTCAGGTGTGTGGCATCGAGCTGCCCCTCGTCCTGCCTCCAGGGGGCAGCGCTGAAGGTTAGACCACACCCACCTCCTCTTTACGCATGTTCAGCAGTTGCCATCCACCTTGTCAGTCTTTATCTTGCGTTGTTTCCTTGCTCCACCAGCTCCAATGAAATAAGACCAATTGGGGAAATGCTTTTTACCTGAAAGGAGGACAGCTATTGTTTTCTGTGTTTCTTTTGGAAAGTGAATAAGTGGGATGGAATATTATGTACATAATGTATTTAATTCTCCATTGATGTAAAACAAACGAGAGAAAAAAGTAGATATGCTTTTAAGTCTGTTCACTGGAGGTGGTTGTGCTTCTTTTCTGTTCGTATTTTTGGTTTCCACTTTTCTTTTCCTCCTCCTTGTGTTGTCGGTTTCTTTTCGTTGGACTTGCCAGAAAGTACACACCTGCGCAGACGCTAGTTGACAGCCGCTGTAGATCCAAAGCATCCCGAAATATTGGGACGCAGATTCCACTGGGTCACAGCGACTTGTTTGTTTATGACAGGCCTCCATCTGGTGATTTTGCCCAAACGCGGTGACCCGAACCGAGCAGTGTTAGCGGCGTGCTCCGAGTCCGAGCTCATCAGGATTGCCGCCAAGCAGTATTCCGAGTTCGGTGACGGTCCGTACCCTATAAGCATCACACTTCCGTATCCATACTCTATCTGGTGTTGACCACTACAACGTCCACCTTTGTGTTTCTGTTGTGTATACCTTTCTTATTTGGTGTTGTTTATGTTGCTCGCTGTTTTCTTATGACGTTTTTATTTTGACAATTGGTTTTCTATGTGTATTGATCTTGGAAGTGGTTCTAAACCCCATCTAAAAATAATAAAATAAAATAATATAATTATTGCATTCACAGATCTTGAATTGGCTCTGTCAATGTTATTTCAAACTTTTCCTTTGGCATTGCACTAATGAGTACCTATTTTAAATGATTAGAGATGTATCTTCAAAATTGTATTAATATGTGATTAAGAAGAATTGTTCTCAAGTAATATACTTAACCTATGAAAAGTAATAGTCATAGTAATTGTTAAAAGGACAGACACTTATTTAATGCATCATTTCATTTAGCAGTCTGCCCTCTGAATCCAGTAAACAAGATTTCTGTTATTTCATGTCTTAATAGTAATGATTAAACTTGTTTCTCTACAGGATCAGACCGAGTTCTTCGACCAATGATACTTACCAAGCAACTCGATCTGAACACAATGGACTATCCGCCGGTGGTGTCCACGTCGACACCCCGAAACAACCTGGCGAAAGAACTGGAAAAATACAACCGACCCACGACCGACGGAGGTCAATCGGGGGCAAAACAGCCCCAGAAACCCAAAATAGTTCCTAAAAAAGACAACGCCCCCGACAGGCCGAACATCCTGAGTCGACGGCCCCACTTTAAGCCACAGTATCGATACGACCCAAGTCGCCACGCGACCACGACTCTGCCGACGTTACCGCCGAGTCCCCAGTCGCCCGTCACCATCTCGGCATCGATGAATCTCGGGAAGGTGACGAGCGGCGGGATGCAGGTGGATCTGAACATGCCGGTGACGGCGCAGATCGTGGCGCAGCGTCCCGCGCAGAGCGTCAGTGCCAGTCTGTTACTGGCTGGGCGCGGAACCGCGCTGAATATCCCCCAGCCCTCCGTCAGCAAGAGTGTCGTCCCCCTGACGACCTTCACCCCCACGGTGGCGGCCAGCCCATCTCCCCTGCAGCCCGTCGTTGCCAGCAACGGCATGGCCAACATCAACTTTGTTAACATCAGCAACAACGCTGTGGGCGGCGTCACAATTAACAACATAGGCAACGTTATTAGCAACAGCAGCATTATTGTGAACAGCAGTAACAGTGTTGTTAGCAACTGCAGCAGTGTCGGCAGCTTCCACGACGGTGGCAGCTTCCACGACGGCACTTCGTTGGGTCCAAGCAACGGGTAGGTGGATACGAACTGGCTGAGATCCATTTCCTTGACAACAGTCACTGGGCAGCTTATCTGAAAGACTTGGGCAATGATGCATCCATATAATGAATTTGGTGATGTTTAACTCGAGTACAAGACCATAGTGAAGGAAAATCTTCTGTTTTGACAGTAATGCACAGCATTGGAACTATCTCAACAGTGGTTTTCATTCTTTATAACAAGTTAATAAAAATACTTGATATGTTGTTGATGGTCGATATTCTCAGGCAAATTTTATTTTGCCTTTTGTATGAAATAACTTGTGGATATTAAAACATATAATTTCTAATTAAATGCCTACTGTTTCTTTGTCATGCATGCTGAGGGCGTCGATGCATGATGCAGAATATCGCACATTTTGTTAGCATAGGAACACAACCCCGCCCTCACCCACCCACCCCTCCCTGCAAGCCCCGCCCCATTAACCATTTCTCTCGTTTCTCTGACAGCATGACCTCTGAACCCAACTTGACCTTGCTTTCGAATCCCTCCTCGCCCAAACCGCGGGAGGGGCGAGAGCTGCTGTCATGTCCGACGACTGGTTGTGATGGATCTGGTCATGTGACCGGCAATTACTCCTCCCACCGCAGCCTGTCTGGCTGCCCATTGGCTGATCGGGCCATGGTCCAGGCCAGCCAGGTGGAGCAGAAGTAAGTTGAACTAACACCGACCACAACAATGACCACCAGTAGACATGTGCTGCCCTCTATCTGTCCAAGCTGCTGAGAACTCGTATACACAATCGCACAGCGTCTTGTAACTTGTTGCACTTTTGAGTGTTTTTCAGTTTTTGTCATTGCTTTTCATTTTATGTTTCAACCATTTTTTGTTTGGTTTTCTTTTATTCTACATTTTTGTTTTAATATTTTATTTTCCATTTTTGTGTCAATGTTTTATTTTTCATTTCTGTGTCGATGTATTTAATGATTCTCGTTGTTTTTCAGTTTGTTTGTCTTTTTTTTAAGCTTGATTGTTTTTCCTCTCTTTCAATTTGTCTTATATATTATTATTTTGCATGTGTTTTCAGCTTTTGGCATATGCCTGAATTAGTTGTTAGTAATATTTCTTGAATTGATGTGAATTGTTTTTTGTTTTTTTTAGCATATTCAGATTTAGTTTAGCCTGTTCTTTCAAATGCATGTATGTGTATCCATAAGCCTAGCTGATCAGAGAGCAAGTATTACTGAACTGCTAATGGTGAATTTACAGTTGTATCTAAATTGTTATGGCAATAACATAATTTCATATTGAACTTTTTCTTCTCTGATATCAAAGGACAAATTTATTAAGAATTTATTTAATTTCTTCATATACACTCCATATACACTCACTCACTCATTTCTTTGAAATGCGCTTTCTTTCTGATCAGTTATTATTTCACATTTTCTAGATTCTTCATTGGTGTTTATCCATTCAAATTGGTCTGCTTATAATCAGTCCCCAAGAGTACAAAACATTTTGGGTACAAATTCATGTTCAAGCTCAAATGTTATTTGGTGATTTGTGAACAACACTTTATAGTTACACATGAAACCATACAAAACATTTTTCGCACTCAGGGTATTAATAAATTAATTGTTATTTCTACTTCTCAGTTTCATTACAGCATATGCTCAGTTTCATTACAGTATGAACTTTAAAAAAATATTTACTTCATTAGTTGCTAAGCACCAATGTAGAATCTGTTCATCTTTTCAACATATTCGTAGTTTTTTTTATTATGATTGTTTTGTTGTTTTTCTTTTATTGTTGAATAATTATTATTTGTCATGTTTTGTTCATTATTGCACACAGACCATTTCCAGCCTCAGAGACAGAGAGTTAAATACTGAATTATTATACATATAGGTCGTTACATTTCCATCTCCACAAGTAATAATTCATCCTACCATAAATTTCCAGAAGTTTATCCAGGTTTGATAGCTCAATTTTTATAGCATTGTATAAATTAATATGATAAATATTATTTATTTTATTGGTCCAGCTCATTTTCTTTAGTTAGCTTGTATTTTTAACATTAGACAAATAACCCATCATCAGTCTTTGGAGCATGACGAAAGACCATTTTAAATTTCCCCCACCACCCCTGTTCCCCCCTTACTATTACATAAAATGCTAATAAACCTAGTCAACTGGGGACATTTCATAGTTCTACCCACCTCTATATAACTGAAACTGTGTACGTTATACCCACCACCCCCTCTCAAATATTCCCTTTCGCCATCTGGTGTAATATGGTTTGCGCATGTCTCACTCTTGTTGTCACGACAACAGATGTCCCACCCCCGGCTGCGACGGCTCGGGTCATATTACCGGGAATTACGCCTCGCATCGCAGCCTATCCGGCTGTCCGCGGGCTGCAAAGTTCAAGAAGGCAATCGGCTGCAAGGAGGGTGAGAAGAAAGAAATGGACGAACCCCTTCGGTGAGTATTGCAGTGTTTTGTAATGGATGTAGGTGAGCTACAGTCAGGTGCTTGTCAGACAATTTTCTTCTCATCACAAGAGGAAAATCAACATGGAAAATAAATCGAGTGTTACAATTGTCAGTTTCTAGTCGCATAGGAAAACATGTTCAGCAAGTAGCCATTACATGCATAGATTTGAGGAAATAAGGTCAATAATAAATAAGTAATAAATTACTCTAAAACATAATTCACAACAAACGTGGAAAAAAATGAAGACGGAAATAGTATACGAGTTGTTGTTACTTTGTAGCTGCCCTGTGCCTGGTTGTGACGGGTCAGGTCACATGACTGGCAAATATTTGTCTCATCGCAGGTAGTCCTGTGTTCATTGTTGTATCGCTGAGCACTGCATGCTTCAGTTGTCATACAGTCCGCGTTTCGTCATTCACCCTCTATAATTCAGAAAGTTTACTACGTGGATATATATTGTATCCTAGCATGTAATGAATTTCTTTATGTTTTTACTTAAAGTGCTATTGCGTTGTTCAAGTGGGTTTTTTTATAACTGAAATTAATATTTTACAAGTTTATTTTTAAACTGAAATAAATATTTTATAAGTTTTTTTAAAAACTGAAATAAATATTTTACACTTGCACTTAATGATTGCATTAGTATAGTAATCCAATGTACCCCGGTATAGTTATTTTGTAACTATTCAATCAATAATCAGCAATGGACAATCAAGCAAGAATTGATTAGGTATGGATATTTATCATCCACTGCCTATCCCATATTACCATCAAGTTGAACAGTCCTGTGTGAAATGCTAAAAGATATAATATATAAATTTTAAACAAGATGACATTGTCCCAAATTGTATCCTAATTGTTAAAAATGTCTGTCCTAAATTTAAATATATATTTTTTGCAACCTATTGTTTGTATAGTTTATTAACCTTTAAGTTTGTGCACTATTCTTGTTACATATGATGATGTATGGCAGTAAATGTACGATAAGGAATTGTTGTTGTCTTATATGTGGTGGTGTTGTGGTAATAGACATCAGTAATTTTACTTTCAAACTAGTTTTCAGATATTTCGTTGTTTCGTTATTCAGATACTTTCCCTGTTGGCATATTTTTAAACACTCCAAATCCTCTTAAAAACTAAAGTAACAACTCTGTATGTCATAAACTTTAGGCAAAAGAAAATAGTATTATTTGAGATTGTGACATTACCCGGTCTGTAATATTGATAAATTTAATGTGACAAGTTTTTGTTGTTGAGATACTTTTCAGTATTGTCATCATCTGTTCATATTGTCTTGCCGTATTGATCTAAATGTTTTTTCAAGACTTCTGTGTCATATTTTATATACGGTAATTAATGTATAATAAAGTGTTTTTTGACATGCATGTTCAAGCTAATATATATTTGTGACAATTTATTGTAGCTATTATTATGTCTATTCATCAAAATGTTTACTAGTACTGTAGTAAACTCTTGCTTCTGAACATAAAATTGTTAAACTTCTAATTACTATAGCAATTTTAAATATAAATCAATGCCCAGGCATAAAGTATTGTAATAGAAAGGATAACATTGATTGTTATTTTTCTGTTTACTCTGAAAGTACACGTCTTACTGCATAATGCTTTAATATTATTTGGAATGAATAGTCTATTATTTGAACATTTCTCATGGAAATCGAAGAATTAAAAGGTGTAATTTTAAATATTAGTTTACACAATTCCTAAAAAATGGGTGAAAGATTCCCTCTGCGACGTTAATCTCCATATTAATTCACTCCTAAAAATTGTGATAGAAGCTAACCCAGCTCCGCATCATGATATATTTTCTCAAATAATTTCCAGGTAATTGTATATGTTTTGTCAAGTGCTTAAGAGCACCGTCTCATTATTTCAGTGCATCTGGCTGTCCAATCGCAAACAGGCATAAAGTTCCCACACAGAGGCCATGTTTCCCTGGCATCGAGAACCAGGACCCGATGTTGATGTGCATCGATAAGTCTGGAAACTGCATAATGAAGACCGACAGTATATGGTACATATAGACATTATTTTTTTCCCTGAGACTTATAATTCTTCTTCTTATTATTATTATGATTATTATATTTATTTTTCTTCTCCTGATCTCCAACTTGTATTCTATTGCAGCTGTCCGACTCCTGGTTGTGACGGGTCTGGCCATTCCAATGGCAGTTTCCTCTCCCATCGGAGCCTGTCAGGCTGTCCGCACGCCACGCAGGCTATGAAGAAAGCCCGTCTCAGCCCGCAGGAACTGTACATGCTGCAGCTGAAAGTCGCCAATGGAGAAGGTGAGACTTGTTTTAACATCAAATTTGCATATTTTTGGAAATTCGATTTCAAATATCAGTACACTTGAAAACCACTCTAATTGACGTCCAATTAACCATTTCCGTGCTGAAGGCAACCAGCGATGCCATAATGAGCAGTGCATGATTTGTTGATGTACGATACTGGGTTGTCAACATATTGGTGTAAATTATGACGATGAGATAAAGTTCTTGCCCTCTACAGTTATAATATCAGTATACTTGAAAACAACTACCAATTCGATCCCAAAAATTTTTTTTTAATTTTTTTTATTGGTGTCTTTTTTGGGTTAAACAATATTTATAGGTGGCATCACTAGTGGTGAGATTGTTTCTTCTGGGGGTAGAGCTGAACTAGCGTGCTTGATCTGTAGTACTGGGGATGTCTTCTCAGACGTCCACATGAAGTTTATCGAGTACTGTTTGTTGGTGATGAAATAGGTTGCCTGTACATTTTGTCGTACAAAAAAAGGCTATTTATGGCTATTTATGGCTATTTATTTCTCTCGGCAGTGAACCTGGAGACGGACGAGGACCTGCAGCAGTTGGACGAGGAGATCGAGATGCTGAAGTCGGCCACCGTCACGTCCGAGCTGCAGATGACCAAGCTGCGCGCAGAGGTGGCGTGCCTGGAGACGAGGCTGCGCCAGAAGGAGGCTGAGAACGACCTGCTGGAGGGCAAGTCGAGCGACACGCAGACGTACCTGGCCTCGCTCCGGACCAAGGTGGTCACATGTCTGCAGCGAGTGCCACTCCCCTTGCAGATGGACCCGGTGTGCGACGACACGCTCGACCTCTACATCAGCAAGATCGAGGACCTCGTCGCCGAGCGCAACGGAGACTCCAACCTTTTGTTCAGCGCCATTAAAGAGGCCATGGCGGAAATTGAAGTTTGAAGAGGATTTTATTTTTATTGGTCGATAAAAAAAAATGACGCTGGATAGAAAAATGTCTTGTGTATTAAAGCTACCATGACCGATAGAGAATAATGGTTTAATTGAAAGATATTGCTGAATAGAATGGGGTTATTTTTGTTTCTGTTATTTTAAGTTTGTGATGGTTTAAATAGAATATAGCCATGATTGAAATAGGATATTGAAATCTTAGATCAAAAATATTTGTTTCTGGAAGATATTGCTGAATCTAATGGTTTTATTTAATATTTTAACCTTTTCACTTCTGGATACAACCAGATAGTCCAACACAGACATAATTTATGATTTATTCAATGGCAAGTGGGTTTTAAATTTCCACAACTGACATAGTGTATTTAACACTAAGTCTTCAACATGTTCAATGGAAATATTTTATATCTTATGAACGATGATGCTGAATAACGTATAGTTTTGTTCAGTATATAAAGCCAACACGATTAAAATAGGATATCGAAAACAATGGCTTACATTAAATGGCAGCCTATTTTAATATTGTGTCCATTATGTACAGCGCGCCTAGTAGACTGTAGAAAGGGGAGATAATCACAAGAGAGTGTGAATGCCTACGGGAGACTGAAAGATTGATTGACAGCCGAGTGCAGTACTATTCGACGATGATTGCGAACGTGTACATCATGTGCCAAGCACACCATACACTGGAATGTATAATTTATGCAGCTTTTGTAGAAATTGCATTGGTGCTTTGTAGATCTGTAAAAGACGACAGACCACATGCAAGTTCAACTTTGTTGTGCATTTACGCCGCAACATTCCCATGTCTGCCTAGCAACCATTCCATTGAGTTTTTATAATGGGAGAGACTTCGAGACGAAATACATATCATTGTTATTATTTATGATTATTTTTAATCTGCTGTACGTTTTATGTACATTCATATCATCCCATTGTTGTTTCTATTTATTCTGTCATGTTTACCCTTGTTCGTATCCTAACTTATTTTTTCAATGACTGTGCAATGCATTCCATGTAATGTGTTTACCCTTGTTAGTATCTGAACTTTTTTTCTTTTATGATGACCAGTGCAATGCATTCTATGTAATTTACCCTTGTTCATATCATAACTTATTATTTTATTTGCCATGTAGTTTGTGTAGCATATTTACTCTCATTTCTATATGAATTTGAGTCATATTTATGTTGCCTTTTCCAAACAGATCAGATTCTTTCAGATTTTTAGACCGATAATAACCAACCAAATATCAATGTATTTTAATAATAATAATAATAATAATAATAATAATAATAATAATAATATATGCATGTGTAGAGTGCAACATCCACCATTACACCATGTAGAGTACAGAATAAGAAAATATTTCAGTTAAATTGCTTTTATAGGTTTTTATCACCCAATACTGCCTCCGAGAGTAGATCTGCAGTAGTTAAAATATGTGTCAATATGTTTAACCCTCTCCCTGCTGGAGTAGACAGCTCTTTAGGGCATCTCTGGTTGCCTTTAGCATGGTTAAATAATGAATTAGGAAGCCACCCAGTACATGATCATTGTATTTGTTTCCTTAAAGGACAGTCTTGTTTGGAAAAGTGCAACCATTGACCCGCATACTTACTATGATCATTCCTTGTCTCAAATGTATTTACTAGTCTGCATTTGTTTGCCATAATAATTTATTTTCATGACTCATTACAGGGCTAGGCTCATTTTGTTAAAATATGTGCAATATTAATATTTTGACTGCTTTTATACACTTCCGATCATTTTTGATCCGAGTAGAACATTTGATGTTTTTCCTGAGATGCTATGTACATGTGAGATGAGGTATTTCGATGTCCGTGGCAAGTCTGTAGTTACAGTAGCGGCAAATTGAAAGTGGCCCGATCACCTGCCACGCTACACTGCTTCTGCCAGCCACTGAACACGCAGTTTGTTGCAATTAAAATTAAAATGTGTACTGCATTCTTCTGTAGTTTGTTTTCTCCATGATTGGCTGATAATGTTGGCAATTGTGCAAACAGCAAAGAATCTGGGCTGTGTTCAGGATGCACTACATTTCACTACCAAGTGATATAGTACTGTACTATCCATTCAACCGAGACTTTATTATGTAGTGCTGCATTCACTACGAAATTGGACCTTGTTCTCAACGAAAACCAAAGACCGGGCCCCGAGATTATGAAACTTTTTGAGTATGATTTCATGCTCACGGTAAAAATTTATATGGGGGATTTGTAAACTAACATTATTTGAGTTTAGCATGAAATCATACTCCGAAATGTTTCGTAAAAAAATAACACTGACAACAATTAAGTTTCACACTTGTATTCATTCAAAAAAATCTGTACGAGCAAGACAGGACACTGTACTGCTGTTGTGTGTTAAGTACATACAGACAAATCTTCCATCCAGATTTTGGTATGTTACCTGCACCGTACATAACCAAAACAAATGTACAGTTAACCCTCTCCCTGCTGGATTAGGCACAGGCTCTGCTATTCAGGGTATCGTTTCTCAAAGCATAGCTCTTTCGCAAGTGCCCGATCCCCATGTATTGGAGGTCGCTATGAGAGTCATATATGGTCTCGTAGTTGATACAAGAGCTTCAAGAAACAATACCCAGGGCATTTCCAGTTGCCTCCAGCATAGAGAGGGTTAATCTGGGTATCGGACAACTATTCATGAAGTCTCAACTCGCATAGCACAACAATCGTTAAGAGGACCCTGGCACTTTTAATCCATATACTTACTCTGTGTAAAGGTCTTTAGTGAAAGTCAGGAAATACATGTCCTTGACTGAGAATCAGACGACCCATTGGGATCCATAGGCATGGAATTCCTGGAAACCTGTGTACTATGCATGCAAGGGCGTCTGGAGATTCAAACTCTCTCCATGCTGTAGTAGCAAATGGAGATGCCCTGAAGAGCAGTGCCTGTGCATAGTCCAGCAGGGAGAGGGTTAAGGTTCTTCAACAGCCTCATGCAATCACTGCCAACTCTCAAATCACAAACAATGGGGCAAATGTTGACCACTATGCAGTGGCTTGGGCTTGAACCTGGAACTTCCAGCTGAAAGGCTGCCCCAGTACCTCTGTACTACCACTCAGCACAGCTGCCTTCACCTTCAAAATTCTGGATAAAATATGGCCATCATATTCTGTGATCACAAACGAAACCAATTCTGTGGAGAAAATGACACTGTTTTTCAACAACTAATAAATCCAACCAAATACATATAAATATGACAGGTCAATAAAAGCATTATGTATGGTAGGAAAAGATCACATCACACACAAATTGATGATAAATATATACATGTATGTACATACATATAAACATTACATGTGTTATAACAAAGGACATTGACAAAATAATAGATCCAACAAGTATGTAGTTCACTTGATAGTTAATACTGAAAAAAATTAACTTAATATTATTTTCACAATAAAGAATTTTCAAATGTCAAATTAAAAAAAAAATATTTACAGATGGATTGGAAGAAAAATGGCACCGGATTCTCCATGCCAAGTTAACAAATTTGGTAGAATGATGCTACAACATATATTTGCCTGCCTTTAATTTATTTTGCTAAATAAATTATGTTAAATAAATTAATTATGCCTGTAACGATCAATTTAATTAATTTATATCTCTTATTAATTTATTTACCGTAATCTAGTATTATAACATTGATTTTTATACCTATCATTTTCAAATAGCCAAATGATATTGCAGTACTGAAAACAAAAATAACAAAATGTTAAGGCACACAGGGAAACTACGGTACATATAAAAGAACACTAACATTTATTTACTAAGAAGTAGATGTAAAATATCTAACAGGTGCCCAGTGTTTTTGCTGCCCATCAGCCATAGGCAATTTGGCGATTTATTTTTCAAATGTCCGAAATGGCAATGTTTAAAATACATATATTATTACCAAAATGTCCGAAACTATTTTACTCAATTTTAGTCATTTGGGACAATTGTCTGAAACAAAATTTATTGCAGCTGAATCACTGGGTGCCATAGTGATAAACTATGTCAGATGTTCTCAGTTGTAATACATGCATGTTTGAAAATCTGTTGGTGCCATTAACCCTCTCCCTGCTGGAGGCAACTAGAGATGCCCTAAAGAGCTGTGTCTGTGCCTAATCCAGCAGGGATAGGGGTAATAGTTGAAACGTGCATGAATCCACAGTTTCAGCTTTTACACCATGTGAAGAGCGAGTCATTTATAGTTTTACATCGCAGAGGGAATCTTTCACCCATAACCGACACCACCAGTGAAAAAGATGCGAGACTAGCATTTTGTGACATATTCACTTGTCCGTTGAACCATAGATCTATGGTTGAACCAAGTGAGTGAAAAGCTTTTAAAAGCAAGTGAAAATATTTTTGGCAAGAAAGTAAGCGTGAATCGGAATAAAGATGACTAGTAGTATCTATATAATTTGTTTGTTTGTAGTGTGTTGGCTAAATGTTATTTTTTTTTCTCTTCCTTCATATGTCACCAGCAGAAATGAAATATATTAAATGATATTAAACGAATGAAAAATATATTCCGAAGATTGTCATGTTTTGAAAATCAAACAATCGATGATGACACGGTACAGCATAGGTGAGGACAAAACCACAACATATAAATCTGTTTGAAATAAAACCACTGAATTGAATTCATATCAAACATTTCAAGACACACATTTTGATATTTTGACATGGACAAAGAGCAAGGTACATGTAATACATGTTTACGAGGACAGTACTTTATATACACAGGTATATGTTAATTCCCAAATCACTTTGCAATGTTATGTAGATTCCGATATGCGTGGAAAACAAAAATCATCATTAAACTGTCCTGCAAGTGCACAAACAATTCATAAACGATAATTTTCTGCAATCAACATAAAATTAGTGTATGAATTAATGCTATACGTCCCAGTGGGAATATTTCACCAATGCAATATGAAGTTAGTACAATCACTACTGTAAGTGTATTGTTGCCAAAGGCTCTGTAGACTACTTGGCACTTTGATTTAAAGCAACAAATCTGTGATGAGATAAGTACTATACAGTACGTCGATCTTAAAGTGGCCCGGCCATCATTATTACATACCTGGTATACCGGTACTTTAAATTTTCAAAAGAAAATTCTGCATCATAACTAGAGAACAAATGGAAAACAAGAATTCACCATAATAACTATATCGCAAAATGATATGCAATACTTTGCATGTTCTAAATATAGACATTTTATTGTTAAAGGATCATGAGACATTGGGAGCTAATTTGTGCATAAACGTCCTGTAGCTGCTCACCAATATTGGATTAGGAGTAATTAATTAGGAGAACAAATATATATAATTCTAGATTAGAAACAAATCCGAAAAAGATTCTATTCATTGGGAAAAGACAGTTATATCTGAGTGTGTATTAACCCCATTAGTGACCTTTGAACTATGCAAAGATGATCTTACTACTTAACATGATAATGGTACCATATACTACCAGTAACTGAGTATCCATTCTAAGAAGGTATATTTATATAGGAGTGAGTGAGAGTGAATATGGAGTTTAACGTCGCTGCGGGCTGGAAACTTTTACCCTTTTGCGACGATCATGGTTTAGGAAAAGTGGGATTCATTAAATGTGCATGACCAACCATACTGTTAATGATATATATGATAAATGTTGAATGAGTGAATATTTTGTACTGTAAACATTATTGTCGAATATTTGCACAAATGTCGAGCTAAGTTTACTCCAATACCAGGCTCTGAGATTACGAAACTTTTCTGAGTACGCTTTTGTGCTCAACTCACATGCTATGCTCAAAAACATGACTTTTTATGAACAAAATTATGAGTTGAGTATGAAATCGTACTCAGAAAAAGTTTCGTAATCACAGTGCCAGAACAATATTTATTCATATATGAACAAAGCACTATCTGCTGTATAAATAAAATGTATTAAAAGCTTGCCATACATTGTGCTTTGTTAAGTATATTCTATTGAGGTAGACATATTAAAACCATAAAAAGAGAAAAATTACATAAATAAGTAAGAAAAATTACATAAATCACTGAAATGTCCCTTCTAACAAATCAGGAATATGAACAGACAGCCTCATAGGAGCCGAAAAATACAGGAATGGCTCCAACCAATTAGGCTGATAGAGGGACAGTGTTTTTACAATAATAAATTGTTTATCGCATGCTATAAAAGCTGTTGGAAATAATCAGGTGGAATAAAGTTGGAGGTAACATCAAGGAAATGCAAACAGGGAACTGTGTCACTTAGATTGGATTAAAAAATTGAATTAAAATCAAAGAATTGTGGATACGTTCTGATTTTTGTCGACTACATGTATGATAACCTGTACAGCAGTCTCATTAAAATAAGATCATAAACTAACACTCAAACAGATATATATGACACTGGGCTGGGCTGAGATCTGATTTTAATGAGACTGACCCATACAGTTGTTTGAACATATTTTTATTGTATGTCATGGATCATTTATGTGTATAATAAATGTAAAGTATGGTGGCAACTCTAGTTAAATTCAGACATCCAGAAATTCAGTTACCCGCACGATTTTACCGGGAACACAACCGTCCGGATAAACGGCGGTCGATTGTAAATACTTTGAACAAATCTGTTTCTAACCATAACTATGGATAGTATTACAGCAAACTTCAGCTAAATACCCCGGTATATATGTAGCTCTGGAGTAAAAGTCAAAAGTTCACATTGCTCGTTAATGTTGCGCAATTTCTTTCTCATGAGCTTGAGAAGCTATCAAGATGTTGGCTAGTCAGTGACATAAATAAATAGCTATGTGACCCCTTTAACCCAGTTTTTTAATTGTGAGTGAGTGAGTGCGTTATTGTTTCCTGTCGCAGCGGGAATCTTTCACCAATACGCGACGATTAATATTTGAATACGGTAATATTTTCAATTGAAATATCTGATTACTGTAATCTATCTAGAAATGTTGAACATCAAGGACAATAATCATAGAAACACAAAATAAGGACAATGACAATGAGAACACGACATAATCATAGAACTATCATATGTTTACAGAAGATACAAGTCATATGCATGAATGTAACACATTTCTGTTTTTCATAAAAACATGTATTATTACTTTGATGGGGTGGCAAAAATGATAAATTCCCAAAACCAAGAGAAACATCTACTGATCCAACGTGCAGCACTGTTTTATATGCATACACTTGGCATCAGCACAATTCTGTCTTATATATGTACAGCTATCACAGACGATTGGTCAATCAATTCCTTCCGCGTTTTGTCATTTGTCATTGGAACATGGTCAGGGTAACCCCCTCGTGACGGGTTTCCACGGCGACAGAGACACCCACTCGTGGAATGGGAGATTGTGAGTGAGGCTCATCCATGATATCGAGGAACACGACTTCATATAGGTGGGTGGGTTGACTGCACATGACGGTGGCACATGACGGTGGCACATGACCATGGCAGCATGCGCTCCTTGTCACAGACATTTCATATTCATATTCATGGCAGATATTTTTCTCATTTTTCATTAGAAATATTGTCAAATTTTAATAAAAAAAAAATTTAAATTGATAATAAATTTTTAAATAATTTCCAAGGATTAGGCTTTATTGTCAATTTTGAAAAAGAAATGTAAACATTCCTTTTTAAAGTCTCATAAAAAATTGCCACGAAACATCTCTGACAAGGACCCAGCAGCTCTAGTTTAGCTAGCTAAACATCGTGGTAATAGCCCCCTTTTATAATTGGACATTTCATTCTGGCTAATATCTGACATAAAATGGGACCACTACTGCGACGCTTAGCTATCTGAACCAAAGCAGCACACGACGTCGATCCCCTAACTGCAACCAGCACCGAGATCGACAGGCTTGATTTTGTGTAGGTTGGTATGGTCGTGTCAGACGTCTACTTGCGGTAGTACGTAATGTAACTCTTCAGTGCTATTGGCAGTGGGAGTTGACCTATCCTGTCTCTCATGTGGGTTCTGACTGTCTCCTTCGGCCTGCTGGTGTCAGTCTCCGTGCAGTCCATGGCCGGACAGTTATTGGCCTCGAAGCTGCTGCCGGGCGACGCCTTGTCGCTGTTCTCCTGCGACGTGTCCGCCTCCAGTGGGTCCTCACCCAGAGATCCGAGTCCGGAGGTCTCCGAGGTGTCCGCGCTCGTGTTGGAGGAACATCGAATCTTCCTGGGCGGACTGAGACCTGGAATGGCTACGTCATCCTGTTGGAGCATCTCTACGATGTCGATGCCCTCGTCGCCGGAATCGTCATCGTCACTGAGGTGTGGGTTTGCCAAGAACCCGGCAATGCCTCGAAGCCTGCGAGCTCTGGCACTAGATGAGCCTCCATTTTGTCTCCCATTTGGTTTGGCACTCTGTTTGGCGGGGAGGATTTCAGAGTTCTCCGTTTCTTCCGTCGACGTCTTCTTGACTTCTTCGTCTTCTTTCTCTGCACTGGTTCCGGAACACTCGGGTATCTCGGCATCTTCTATTCCATCGCCGTTCCCATTCTCCTCTCGATCTTCAACAACATGATCCTCCTCCTCCTCTTCTTCTTCTTCTTCCTCCTCCTCTTCTTCCTCCTCCTCGTCATCATCGTGAGCCGCTGCGGCAACGGTCTGAAGGAATCTCCGTCGCCGGATCAGCCGCTCTTCACCGTCGTCATCGTCACTGTCCTCGAACTGACCTAGGATCATCATACCCATGCTCATTGGGACAATGTTGACGCGTCGCTGCTTCATGCAGCGCTTCTTCACCGGCGACCGCTTCTTCTTCCGCACGTTCTTCAGGTGGGGGAAGTCTTTTAGAATGTTTCCACGCAGGATCTGTCGGATTCGGATCCGACACACGTCCTGGAGGATTGGCATTGAGGCTTCGGCTGAAATGTAAACAGACAATGGTATGGGGCATCAATTTTAAACCAACAGTGATGCATCACAATTAATCCAGTAATGCATCAAGACAACAGTAGTTATACTGTAAATAATAAAATACTAGCATCATTAAAGGCATACAATCACTGTTTGTTGACAATATATTTCATGGTTAAACATATATTACCTGAAAGTATGTACATTTGATATATCTACAAAAGTATATGGGAAAAAAAGACACATTTTCTGCATGTCCCACTGGTTTTCAATATTTTCATATTTTTGTATTTGTTATCGAGATACAAACTCACGGAGGTCAACCATATCATCCTCCTTGGCAGGACTGACAAGTGTGGCAAAGGACACCGGCAGGACATTGTTGGTCTCCCACGTGGTCTCCGTGATCCGCCGGATCTGCAGGAGCTGAAAACATATCAGTCACAATCGGTCATAATCACTAATAATCTGTCATAATTAGTCACAATCATGAAATCTGATACAATCAGTCAATAAGAAGTAAATCAGTTTCAATCATTCACAATCACAGGTTGCTAGGTGATAGAGTGCATGTATGTTCCGGACACTGGTTGCTAGGCAACAGCATGTGTATGAATGTCCTGGACACTGGTTGCTAGGCAACAGCATGTGTATGAATGTCCTGGACACTGGTTGCTAGGCAACAGCATGTGTAAAGGTAGACACTGGTTGATAGGTGACAGTGCATGAATATCCTGGACAATGGTTGCTAGGCGACATGATGTGTGAATGTCCTGGACACTGGTTGCTAGGCAACAGGGAATATGAAAGTCGCAAGAGGGAGACTCACACGGATTGATCTATGAACACTGACCTGGTCGTTGAGGGGCATCACCAGCAAACCACCCACAGCGATGAGGCTGCGGATGTAGTTCTCGTGTTCCTTGGGACAGGCCGCGCCACAGTACACGCGGTCGTACTGGCGGCAGAATGTGGAGTTGATCTGGAGGCAGTTTCCGACAATGAACACCGGCTCACAGAAGTCGAACTCGTCGAAGGCGTCACAGTTTTTCTTGAACACCTCCAGTCTGTCACGGGCATAGTCCACCACATCTTGGTGAATCTCCACGCCGTGGTTGACACCGTATGGACCTGAAAAATAAATGGGTAATAAAAAAAATAAAAATTGTAATTGGGCATGAGAGCTGTTTTCAAGGTTCGTTCAATATAGTCCAG